>JARHVA010001993.1:2300000-2312500 GCA_037957365.1 Torreya grandis
GCACACATTTAAATTATTACCTATAATTAACCAAAATACACCATGCCCTAGTTACTCCCTACAATGCATCAATTCTTACTAGGTCATACCACTTCAAACCAATCATTAGATTTATTAAACCCAAGGGGTATAGATATGATTCCAAAAAATCAACATCAAGTGACATTATCCATGACTAATAACACCTAGATAATCCCTCAAGAGTCTAACAAAAATGAACTAGATTCGATTCAGTGAATGGTACAAAAGCTCACCACTAACTTCCTAGGGATATAGAGATAGATGAGCAATGCTATTGTAAAAAATATCAAAAAATAGTTTCATGTATCAAAGGCCAATTAGGAGTTTAAAATTCCATCACAACCCCCCATAACCTTCACCCAATAGTCTCCCTAAGATTAATATCTTTGAGATAGACTTACCCAGCTAGTGGCGAGTTCACAACACAACACAGAGAGAGTTGGAGTGCACAATGTTTGGTTTTAATTTAAAAATATTTTAAAATGAATTGGAATAATATAATGTATTACAAAATCATAAAGTATCCTCCAACTTGGGTAGAGCCTGAAGTACCACCATGGTATTAGAAACATTAGACTTCCATAGACAAGAATAAAATGAGCTAGAGGAAGGTATTAGTGAGGTGCAAGAATTTTAATAGTTTTAATGGAGTAATTATGATCTTATAAGTAGGTATCAATAATAAACCCTTACTACCTTTACCCCATTAAATAATGGTGTGACCCCACCAAACCAAAATGCTAGGAACGATCCACTACTTCTAAGACCTTACAAGCCTAAGATGCATGTGGAAACCCCACCAGTCCAAATCAAAGGGGGTTAAAACATAGTTTAAGATATAAATAAAATCAAGGCTAACATTACCTTTAATGATATTTCTCAAATCATAGAGAAGTGAGACCTTTTATTAAAAAATTTGACTCAAAAGCCAACCCTATAAGCCCAACCAAAACCAAGAGTAACACACACTAATGTGATTATCCATAAGAATAAGATGGATGTTCCCCTATACCTTTTGACCATGTAGTTATTTGGAGATAATTTACATAACTTCTTAGTAGATTCTGGAGCGTCAAACAATATAATGTTGGTAGGCATATGCAATAAACTCAGTCTATCCCCAATAAAATTAGATAAAGTAGTGGTCCAAATGGAAAAATTAGAGGTGAAAGTAATAGGTAAGTTATCAAACATCCATATCTAGTTAGAATTAAAATTGAGGATTTAACACTTTATAGACATTAAATTAGTTGAAATCCAAAAATCTTGTGGTATGTTCCTCAATAGAGATTGGTCCAAATCTTTGAATAGATATATGGCCATAGATTTCTCATATATGTGGTTGTCATGGAAAGGAGTATCTAGCCAAATATGAGTGGATAAGGAACCATGTATGAAACACATGATCACAAAATATAATTCTATTTATGATAATATAAACCTAACTTCCTTAGACCTAGGCATATACACACTAATTACCAAATTTCTAAAAAATTAGATCAATCACAACACATGTATGCTTGGCATATGGTTTATTTATGTAGATGGATCTCACACCAAATAATGTAGTGGATTCAGTGTTCTAATTATATATCCCTTAGGGAAGAAACATATATCATCTAATAGGTATAGTTACCTTATATGAATAACTTGGAGGAATATGAAACTCTAATCTTAGAATTATAATTTGTATTGAGACATGAGACAAATGAACTAAGAGTATTCAATTACTCTGAATTATTAGTGAACCAAATTGAAACTAAGTTTTAATACAAACTATCATACCTTAGAAGGTATAAAAATATATATTGGGACTTGATTGAAATGTTGAATTCATTAAATATCATCCCTATTCCTCAGGAGGAAAACTAGGTAATAGAGTCATTATCTTTAGTTACAATGAACTTAACCCCTCTAAATGACACTAAAATATAAGATATCTCTATGAAACTCACCCCTTATCCTTCTATCTTGGAAAATGTGATCAACTTCTAGGTATTTAAATATGTCCAACAAATCATCTAGTTCCTCAGCAATGAGGGGATATTTAAGGCCCAAATGATAAATGAAAAGGATAGATACAACCCTGAAATTGAGATGGGTATGGATGGCATCCTAAAAATTCATGGGAATAAGATATCAAAGGATATGATTTTACTTGAAATATAATTTGATGCATTATACCCAAACATATAGGCTAAATGGCCTCAATTCAAAGACTAGAAGTGTTGACTCATTAATCTTGGCCTTATGAAGAACCCCTAGATAGTTAACATGGGTCTAGATTAGATGGAACATGAATTGGAATAATTAAAAATATTATTGATAAGGTACAAGGATGTAATTTCCTAGAACTATGGAAACCTTAAGGTCTTGGACCTAAGAGTAAATACTCATACCATCCATTTAAAACCTAACCAAAAACCTTTCAAATAACGGTAAAAACTACTTAACCCAATCTTAGATCCCTTGATTCACAAGGAGGTTCACAAATTACTCTCTTTATAGATAATTTTATTGGTTTACCACTCCACCTAGGTGCTAACTAGGTCCTAGTACATAATAAGAATGGTGAAATATAAATTTGTGTGGACTTTCGTAATTTTAACTTGGCCTCAAATAAAGAGAATTACCCATTGCTCTCACTAGACGAGATAATATAAATGATGAGTAAGATGATGTCCTTCTTGTACAACTTCTCAGGCTATAACCAAGTCTTAGTCAATCTAAGATACATAAATAAGACCACTTTCACCACTAAGTGTGGCATATTCACTTACAAATAGATTCATTTTGGGCTAATAAATGATGGTGAAACCTTTTAAAGGGTAATGGATTTTTCCTTTTAGGGATTGATAGGTAAGTGCATAATAATATATGGATGACCTAACTATGTTCTATAAATATAGGTCACATCATATTCACCACCTATAAAAATTATTTAAAAGATGCAAAAGGTATAACATATCCTTACACCCAAATAAGTTTGTGTTCAGTTTCATCGAAGGTAAGTTTTTCAGTCACATTGTCAAGAAGGAAGGTATTGAAATCAAACTCAAAAGGGTGAATATAATTTATAAACTACCTTTACCTAATAGTAATAAATAAATAAATAAAATATTTCTTTGGTAAAATCAACTTTGTGCATAAATTTATCTATGGATTTATTAAGTTATTAAATCCCTTGAATGCAATGTTGAAATAAGATGCTAAAGTGGAGTGGAAATTATAATAGAGGAAGTATTTCCAAGATATCAAAGGCACTATCATGAAAAACATATTCCTTATCATCCCATATTATATGTCATACATTTCTATTTACCCTTTCACTTTAGAGCACACCATTATCACATTCCTCACCCAGAGGTTATAAGGAGAAGAACACCTAATGGATTTTATGAGAACTAATCTTAAGGACATCGAACTCTAGTATTCAACCGTAAACAATCATGCCTATGCCTTAGTCAAGGTAGTGAATAAAGTTAGCCATTACATCCTCCAAAATAGATTTCATGCCATTGTCTAAGACCTAACTATAAATCCAATGCTAGGATATAATGAACTAGGTGAGAGAAGAGGCCAATGGATGATGAAATTGTAAGAGTAAAACTTGGAAATCAAGGTGGACAAATTGGTCAGGGGAAGAGGCCTCACCCAACTAATCATAGAGATAGGCCCAATAATCACAATACACTAAGTGGAATAAAAAATGGTGAAACATTTATATTGGTACACCCCACTTATGTAATTTATACTTTATGAAAATACACCCATGAGACTCAACCATACATAGATAAGATCCCTCTAGTTAAAACCCATTCATAATATACTAGAAAAAGAAGTTATCTTTAGAATAAACTATAGAGGAATCTACTTCTAGTGTGTATCAAAATAAGAGGCTAAGGACATAATGGGAAATTTACATGAAAAATTGGGAGTTAGCCATCTCATATCAAATGTTATGGATCATAAGGTTCTTTGGGCAAGTTACGATTGGCCCATGATTTTCATAGATGTTCACAATAGTGTTCATTTTTGTCACCAATGCCAGACCTTTGCTAAAATGTAAATGCATGTTGCAATGCTACTAAAACCTATTGTAGATTTTATACCATTTGTATAATGAGGACTAGATTTTATGGGAGTGGTTAACCCTAATTCATCACTTGGTCATAAATTCATCCTCATGGGAAAAAACTACTACACCAGATGATTTGATGTAGTTACGACCAAGAGGAACACCACTACCAAAGTCATCAAGTTCTTGGATACTATCATATTCACCCATTTTTGGGTCCCCATTTCTTTAGTATGTGATAATGACCTCACCCTTAAATTTATAGAATTCAAATATTTGGCCTATGATAATATAATCACACTTAAGTTCTCCTCAAATCACTACCTACAAGGGAACAAATTGGTAGAATCCATCATCAAAAAATTGATTGACACCATCAATAAATCAACTAGAGAGAAGCCCAAGGAATGGCACTCATTGCTAAAATTTGCCTTATGGGTAGAAAACACTAGGTATAAATAATACCTCAAAATATATCCTTTCTTTATCAGCTATAAATTGGAGCCAATCATGATGGTCACTCTCAAAATGCATATATATAAGTTCATGTAGCAATTCATGAAACTAAATGATAAAGTGAATTCTAGACTCTTAGACTTGATTTATCTTGAAAAAGCTAGGGATGAAGCTTTATTGAGATTTATAAATAATCAAACCATATTAAAAAGGTGGTCTGATAAGAGGATGAAGGTAAATTAATTCAAAATATCAGACTTGGTCCTGATGTGGGACAAGGCCCATGATAATAAAGGCCAACATGTAAAATTTGATCCCCTCTCATTCCTTTCCCAAAGGATGATTTTCACTTAGGTTTCCTAGAGTCTCATTCCTTTCCATAAGAAAAAAAATTATTATATTTCATAGCACATTGAGTCCTCCATGTCCAATATGTAAGCTTGAATGTATCATTTTTATGTTTATCTTTTTTAATTCATCATTTTGTGAATCTCATAGAGTTCAGCCATATGGCAAGTTACCACATCATTTAGAATCAGAAGGGATAGTCCCCTAGACTTGTTAGAGATGTTAGATCATTGGTGACATCCCAGCCTAATGGGAATATACCATGTAATTTGGAGTTATAAAGGCTAGTCCTCCAAACCTATCAGAGATGTCATAGTCTGGGAGAACTTGACCCAATGGGAAGATGCCACATCATTTGGAGATAGAAAGGCTAGTACATCAGACCTATAAAAAATGTCAAAGCCTAGGAGATTCTAACCCAATGGAAAGTTTCCAAATCATTTGGATTTATAAATGACAACCCCTTAGATCCATTAGAGATGTTAGAGCCTAGGAGATCCCAATCCAATGGGAAGTTTCTAAATTATTTGGAGTTAGAAGGGCTAGTCCCCCAAAAATGTTAGATATGTTTGATAGTCCCCCAAAAATGTTAGATATGTTTGAGCCTAACATAATGGGAAGCTACCACATCATTTGGAGTCAAAAATTCTAGTCCCCCAGACCTATTAGAGATGCCATATCCTAAGAGAGCCTAGAAAAATTAGAAGAAATAATGTTATTTTGAGTTAGAAAGGCTAGTTTCCTAGACCTATTAGAGATGCTAAATCCTAAGATAGCTTGGCCTAATAGGAAGCTACCACATAATTTGGAGTCATAAAGGATAGTCCCCCAAACCTATTAGAGATGTTAGATCTCAAAAGAGCCTAGCCTCATAGAAAATCATTGTCATTCATATTCATATATGTAATTATGTTAGATCTATCAGAGATATTATATCTTGGGAGAACCTATCCCAATGGGAAGTTGCCATGTCATTTAGTAAAAAGAGGAAATAGTTACCATTTATGGCCCAAAAATCTCACAATGAATCATAGATAAGACTTGAGGGCTAACTAATATGTGCCACATGTCCCTAGGTGACATGTCACCCAACCTTGGGAATGACACAGAGTATGAACTATGCTTAGGTATTGACATTAATTTGAGGACCAATAAATGGATGACATGTGTCAAAAATATAGATTTGGGTGAGGGGCCTCTAAGAGATGTGATTGTGCATCTACCATGTGTTGGGAATTAACAAAATTAGATGTTAGACCCAATTGGATAGTTTTAAAAATAACCCATCACCATTACTATAGCTAGCTAGTGATGGAAGATCATGGGGTCCAGATTCAATTCTAGATTTGGAAATAAAGGGAGAAAATCTAGCCACCAACTCAATTTCAAATTTATATCAAGAGAGCCACTAAATCCCATTAATTCAAGGAGATGTGTGCATATGCTTATAAATCCCAAAGGAGGCCCATTAATTGTTAGCATTATCTCCTTACAAGAAATATTAGCCTCCTTACTTTCAAAGTTACACAAAACCCATGTATCCCACATATCCAAACCTAGAGCTTCTTAATTTCCCCTATGTCCTACTCTAATGTCTGGTACATCCTAAAACTTGAACGCTAATCTTAAGTACCAAGACACCACTTCCCCTACTAGTTTAACTAGGTACAAATACTATAATGACATATTCAAAGTAGTTGAGTAGGTCCAAAAGGATTCTATATATGTCGATGACTAATTGACCAAGTATGAGGATGTCATTTGGTCCTATAAAATATGAAAACTTCATAGAGCCATGGCTAAACCATAGGCATTTCCTTTTGTTAGTTTTTTGGGTGACATCCTCCACAAGGATATGTACATAACGGATGTTATTAATGATTATGTGTGTTCCTTACCTCTCGACACCAAATTGTTAATGCATTTAAGAATGCCTTCAAGGCATACTTATCCCTTTCAAACTTATCATTTTCATATGATGTAGTGGTACTATTGATTAGGATGAATGATCACTATATCTATGATATCCTTCATGATTGAGTTGAGAACCATAACTCTAAGTGCATCAAAAAATAAAATATAAATACCTACATAGTCTTCACCTTATGAGAGGAGGTCTAAGTAGTAATGATCCTACCAAACTGGCTATTTGCAAACTTAGACTGCTATCATGTCAACAAGATATGGGTGCCCCTATTGCACATGATCTTGACTCATTTTCACATCCCAAAAATTAGAGGATTAATCAACTTCATGCTGGTCCATAATATTTCATATGCCCAAAATGAGGGATGCTTCTACATGATGAGCTACCTACTCGACACCATCTATGAGATGCTCTCATTCAAACTATCAGCCTTTCTTGTGTGGGTTCAAAGTGGCCCATTTATACATGAAGTATTCTATAATATATATATATATATATATATATATATATATATATATATATATATATATATATATATATATATATATATATAATATATATATAAACTAATTATACCACCATATTTGGGACATATGTGACCACTTTTACCTAGTGGTATACCATACTTTCAATGAAGATCTAATTCCCTATCTCTCAAAAATAATTCAAGACTCCATAATACCTGTTAGGGATTATTGGTTGTATAAATATGACATAGTGATCTAAGCTATGAGATTCCTCAAAGAACCCCTATGTATGCCATATTATCTTCTTATAATAATGTGGGATCAGCTATCAACTAGTGAACAACATCTTTGGCTTCTACATATAATTTCAATAGAAGGTGTGCCCTCCACCTTTGATCACCATACAAGGCCACATCTATAGAAACTTCACCTTTATATAAAATATGGTGGTCAAGCAAGACTCCTTCACCTTTTAAAAATGAAAATTTTGGTAGTAAGACATTAAAGGCATGATTCAAGCTCATTTAACACAATATTAAACTCAATTCAACATCAACTATGACCATAAAGATGAAGATAGTTATGAGCTCTATCTAAATGCCACCAATGACTAAGAGGTGCTATCCTGAATAATATCTAAGATGAATAAGAAATGGAAGAAGGATCACGTAGGTAACTTAGAAACTCCTCTAATTCTTGATCATTTCATGGAAGACCCAACTTTAACAATTTTTTCCATCTCATGGAGAATATTGTAGGGCATTTTGTCACCTTCTCCTTAGGTTCTAGCCCCAACTAATACTCCACTTTTTATAATGGCCTTAGCTCCTCAACATCCACCTCCACATCCTCTAGTTGATACTCAAGCTCCACCTCTTCCTCCATTATTTTATCCATATTCCATGCCTCTACCTCATTTAATAGCACTAATAATTAGACCCTAGTATATTCGAACTCAGACTATATGAAACCATACAACCTAAGTGTATATTACTCTAATTGTAATCAGCACAACATCTAAGATTTGATATAGTTGGTAGATAGATATTGAGCCTCGAATGAGGCACCCAATAGGAACCCATATATATTCCATAGCTCACTCCTCCATCTCCTCCTATTTCCTTTCCACCTCTTATTCGCATCTTATTCAAACTCTCTATTCCATCTCCCACTAGTTCACCTCCATCTCCCCATCTATTTCCCCATTATTTCCCCTCCATATTTTCCCCAAGTACCCTTGACCTTAGTAATTTTTATCATCCTCACTTCCTCTTTCCCTTCCACTCCACCCATCTCAAATGGATTCTTCCTAGTACCTCCATTGGGAATTCCCTCTATCAAGGACCCTCTTGATCCCCACTCCAGTTAGCTAAGCACTCCCCTCTATGTCTGTAAGTCCTTCACCATCATCCCCTGCATCCCTCACTATCATAGTTAGACCATCCACTATAGTGCCTAGATCTGACCCAAGGAAGAGGTTGAAAAAGAAATATAAGGTGACCCATCCTATGATTTAAGCCTAAAGGCTTTTAGTTATAAATCCACCTCCTCCATAGGTCTTGGTGGGACCTCCAACCTTAGTAATAATAAATAAATGAATAGATCCCTATCCATCTCTCTCCCTTACCCAAGGACCCATTACAGTTTCCTTCAACCATCCTATACCATCCCTATTATTCCATAATCTATTCTTGAGGGAAATCCTACCTCAGGTGAACCTCACTCAAGAATAATAGAAATATTAAATGTTCATGTGGGCCTCCCATTTTTTCTCCCTCATTTCTCCCCATTTACCCTCCATATATACTCCTTTCCTTTAACACTCCTTCCACTTCCTCCATCTCCCCTCCAACTCATCCTCTACCCTTCACCACTATTTCAGCCACACCTCCTACACCCCCAATAACTCAAGGGATTGTCCAAGGTCACATGCACCACAAATGGGTGCTCAAGGTGACCTAAATTTATAATGAAATTTTGATAGATACTCTAAGAGTGTAAAGAGGATGCATACTTATATATTTATACAAGATAGGAACCCAATGATATAGCAGACCCATCAGAATCTATTTTCCCTCACTAAGGTGAGGACTAAAACTAGAGAATAAAATATGGTTGAGGACCCAATGTTAGTCCTTTGATCTACCTAGACATGTTTAAGAAGATATTTGAGGTTGTGCAAACCCAAGTCTAGACTCTTGAGGCCCAAGTGAAGAGTTCATACCTATTCAGACTAATTAGGAAGGTTAAATATTCCCTCCTACTAATTTTATCAATCTTTGGTAAGTTAGTGGTAGCTCAGGCTAAGATCAACATAATTATACAATAAATGTAAGACAACTTGGGGGGAATATATAAATTAATAATAAATGTAAAAAGTTTTGGGTAGTGGTCAATAAGGGGATGTTTTTGAAGCTTAAATTGATGCCAACTTTAGATTTTAGATTGTACCAAACTTATGCTAGGAACATAAGAGAAAAAATGGAGGTGGCCCACACTAAAATAAAAGGCTTAAAATGGGGAAATAATAAGATACTAACCTATTTCTGAGAGGTTAGTATTTCTATGATATTCCACCTAGATGGCACTCTACTCGACCAATGGGAATTTATATTCCACATGGGTTAACTTGATCAAGTTATGATGGATAAAGTGGCCAAGGTGAACTAGAAAAGAGCCCAAGTAGTGCTAGACCTATAAAATCAATCCATAATGAGCATAAAGAAAATTTAGGGGTCTAAGATTTAATGGAAATAGCTTTCTAAATCTCCAAAAGACTGGTATCTTAGGTAGATATGACCTTCAAGGAGCCTACAATGAACTTAACCAAGTTGGATAAAGAGCTCAACCTCATGGTAGCTATGATATAATTAAAGATTTATTAGTCAAATTAGTTGGGATACAACCCCTATTAGCTACCTTTGCATGTTTACTAGTGGTCCCCTAAAGATCTATTATGGGTTTATTGGGAATTTTTTGGTTTGAATTTTTAAATATGGTTGTAACTGCAACAAATGGACATCATGGCCCATGATGAGATCCTCATGATTTTTAGAGGTGGGCCCAAATCCTCATATATTTATAAAATATTCATATTATATTTTAGGGTTAACAAAAAATAGCTCAAAAAGTGTTGTTTGATTATTTCTAGGATTTTGTCTATGTTTCTTTTTACACTATATACTATAATAACAACTTGGATCAATTATTGTAGCATTTTATCACTCTTATAATGATTAAAATATCTATTTATATAAAAGGGTATTTTATTCATTAAATTTTATTTCATTTACATATTCAAATTATTAATACTACCTAGTTAATTGTATTAACACTTTGTCACTTTATGTATCTCATGATTATGATGTGCTTAGCTATTATATTCTCTATGTGAGTTCCTTCATTTCTATTTTAGTAAGTGCTGAAAATTTGTGTGCCTAGCTATAAATTTTCATATGGTGTTTATGTGTTATTTACAACAAACCCATAATACTAAATTTTAGTAAGAATTCACATTAAAGGTATATTCTTAGTTTCCTCAAAATTTTAGTTGGCATTTATGTGTTTTTTTAAATAAACATATTGTAATAATATTGAGTAAGAACTCAAATTAAAGGCATACTCTCAGTTCCCTTAGACTCTCCTCACTGTATGTTCTTCAAGGTATAACTTTAGTGAAACTTGGTCGATGATGGTATAATTATGGTAGAGTTACTTTATTCATTGACCATTGCATTGATCTCATTTTAGACCCATATGCTTCCCTTCTATGCCTTACCCTTCCCTCTTTTTTTGTTTATTTAGTGGTTCCTATTTTCCTTTTTTTATAAAGAACAAGCCCATCACTCAAATTATTCATAATTGTATTTAACCTATGTGAAACATAGTGCATTGAAATTCTAATGGTTATAGTTCACCTCTTTAAGTCTATTCATGCATACTTTATTTGTAAAGTCAAATACCCATATTTGTGCACTCAGTTGATCACTAATTATTCCTAAAATGGAGGATGAAAATTATTAGTTGTCCCCACCTACCCCTTTTCAAGAAATGTCCAATATCATGGGCATCTCATGATAATGATAAGATTAGAGTGAACAATAAGTATCACCTTTGGGTTTAATTTTTTAGTATTTATATCTTTCGCCTCATTTTAGGATGATTTAAATTCAGCCTTAGCTTCCATTAAATGATATCAGGTATGACCTTCTAGATTAGTCTACCACTTTTTTACCAATTGTTTTTAGTTTGCCTCAATATCCTCATGACTCTAAGGTATATTTTTTGCGTCCCACCTTTTTTGGAATAATTTATCCAATCCATGTTTTTTCTAGCCCCTTTTTAGGCTAATACGGCTTATATACTGACATGATTATTACCCTTTATAGCATACCCATTATTTTAGTTTTCTTCCTACAATTTGAACTACATTTTCATGTATTTCCAAATCCATCTTTTAACCTAGTCACTTTCGAAGTGAAGTTCTCCCTTATTGTGGTCAACTACTAGCATATTTTTTATTGTATCACCCTATTCATATGGATGGATCTTCCATAATCCTAATATTTCCATATCCTTTCACTTGAGGTATACTTAGGTTAATTTTGAGATTACACACTTTCAAATAGTGTAAGTCTAAGAGTCTCTTAAGAACTATGATCAAGCCCCTCTAATAGTTAGGTTTAAGTTCTCTTGTGATATTTATTTATATCACCCATGTTTCATTTTTTAAAATCCATATGGGAAAGGAAAATTAAAATAAATAAAAAATAAAATAAAATAAATAAAATAAATAAAAATTAAAATACAAATCATAATAAAATGGAATCTTAAAGGGTAAATAAAATCTTGAAATTTAGATCAAACTTGAAGATATGATATTTTTGGCATGTATCATATTCTAGTCAAAGCTAAAACTCCACATTTTGCCTCATAATAGTTCCAATTTTTGGGGTGTGGTAATATATTATACTAGGGTAGAAGGTCTCATATCATCATTATATCTTAGTACATTCTAGTTCCATCTAATTTCTTACATAAGCTCCTAATCTTCACACTAGATTGATAGCTGTATAATGGGTCCTAAGGAGTGGGGAACACATTGTGAAAAGGCATGACCATTTTATTTTTAATGCATATATCCTTCAAGGGATGATATAGATACTTAACTTTTTTGACAAAATTTATGCTTGTTGTGTGGGGT
>JARHVA010001993.1:2317500-2337500 GCA_037957365.1 Torreya grandis
TTAGAATCCTAGTGAGATTTAAAAAACAAGGTACTATTTTTTTTAAATGGATCTTTATCTTATTTTTAGGTCTTCCTTTCATTCTTCTCAATTTGTGTCTTCTATCACCTTTGACACTTGAAAAATTGTATACAATAAAAAACATAAATGAATGTATGCATTTTCATTTTATTTTTTTATCATTATTTTGACATTTATTTTAAGTTATGCTCTTCCATGTAGTTATTTATTCCAAATCACCATCCCATGTTACACTCTTATGACATGTGATAAGATTCAGGTGGGGCATATGTATATACACTATAAATTATTCACTTTATTACTTTATGAACACTTTATCTTATAGATAATTGTGACACATTAGTATAACTAATTTCACACCTTTATGGGTGCATTAGGTGTGGGGTGGGATCAGATCATTATAATTTATGATATATGTTTGCATACTATCCTATCATACCATCACCACCACTAGTTTGACCTCTTCTAAATCTATATCTAACCTTACCTTCCATCCAATTCATGTAAATATTTGATAGATTCCCATATATCCTATAATATCTATGTGTTTGATACATTTTTTCATGACATTCTCTCCTTTATATTATATCATCTATCCCAAGATAGTTATGAGTCTATCTTCTAAAATTTGTACTGTATCATCCTAACCAATACCATATTATGTTGGATGACCCTATTACATATATATAATCTTGGTTGATACCACTATATTAGAGTTTATGGTTACTTTTTGGTATTCTAACCATATATATAGGGGTTATATTTCATTCCTAATAAGATATATCACATTCATACACATTGTTTGCTCTCCCATTTGTGCCCTAAGTAGTATTTGGGAGAGTGATTTTGAACTTTATCTTGAACATATTGTATTATGGTTTTATTTATGTTCAATAATAGAATTCATTGGTATTCCATAATTAATGATATATAGGACTTCATCTAACCATTTTATGTCTTTAGCCTACAACATCTCTTGAAAATCTCTACTTGAGCCAAGGAACAGATTGAAGTGTTGGTAGGTCCATCCGAAGATAAGTATTTATATCCCAATACTCTTTCCCTTACTTGGTATATTATATGGTTTTTATTTATTTGTGATGTAGGTGTGTATCCTTGCTTAGGCTCATCCTTATAATGATTATTTTGATACAGACATAAGTTTAATTATGCTTTCCATCAATCACCTTAGGTTACATAGATCCCTATTTTGTTGATCATTACACCATAAATTTTTTTTAAATCACTTACCCATCATTTAATTTATTCATAACCCATATATAGAAATTTTATTTACTTGCATATTTATAGTAATGGTTATAATCATTTTACTTTTTTGAGGTATAATGAGATATATGTCATTATGTCATAGGTTTATTCTTTGGAATCCTTTCCTCTTTACATTTGAGTTTTAAATTATCTTCAAATAGAAATAAAAATTTCATTGCCTTACTCATCTAAGCATATTATGGATCTATTTTATTTAAATTATTAGAATCTTGGTATATTGAGAGAAAGAGGATAACTTTAGGTTATCGTAGCCTATGCATATACACATAATCCAATATGAAGGCATCTTTAGGAATTAGTGCATAAAATAATGACTAAAATTTAGGTTTCTTTTCCTTGTGTAATGAGTATACTCTCACACCTTGTTAGCTTTGTAGGATTAAGGCTAATTAATGTGTGTGGCCCATAATAATATACCTATGGGGTGAGTTTAATCTGTCATAGTGGTGATAGAATATTTTAAATGTGTGAATAAGTAAATAAATCATTGTCATTGATGAATTAACTCATGAGAGGTAGAGTTACTCATAATTATGTAAAATTGAATGTACATTTAAATTCATAAAAAAAATAATGCCCAAGAAAATATAAGATTTATTGAAAATCCTAACAACATTAAATGATCCTTTTGTGAGGTGGTGGTGTTTTAAGATAAAAATGAACTTAAAATGGTAGAATACCTTGTGAATTTCTATTAATAACTTCAAAATATGAAAATAAATGATAAAGTTTAATGAAATCAACTGGGTAATGTTCTTGTGTTCATATCTAGAGCTTATGGAAGCTCATTTAAGTACCAATAGTTTTTATTACATCACTTGGATTAGTTATCAAATAATTTTTGAGATGAGATCTTGTGGAGGATATAGTTTACTCATTAAAGTGGATAACTACATTTTACCTTAATTCTTAGGACTAGATATTTAGGTTTCCCCACTTGAGTGGGGAATCAGGCCCTAGGTATTATAATAGGTTAGTGTTGTATTTTTTATAATCCTCAAGATAGGCTAATAATTTTTTAAAAGGATAGACACTATATGAATTAAATAAACTATATGTTTTTTAATTAGATAAGGGTAAAAGGAGAGGGTTTTGACAGGATATCCCACAACCTTTACAAAGGATCAAAGAGGGGTTTTTAAAATCAGGTCCCAATAACAAAACATAATAGATAAATACAAAGAGAGGGTTTTGAAAACATGTCCCAAAAAATTTACAATAAAATAAAGAGTTTTTTTTTTAAATATCATATCCCACAACTTATATATTAGAACAAATAGTGCATTCAAATGAAACCCGAAAAGAGAACACATCTATCACCCTATAAATTGGTGACAAAATAGTATAGACTAGGTACTATTCCAAATTTCCACAAAGCTTCCTCAAGTAACTCTCCATATATACTTTAAAATAACCAAATAAGGGTCTGACTAGCCTTAGAATCCACTATTACAATAATGATCTTGTCATGAGATCCCTTCTAGTTTCACTTAGGTAGAGATTTATAAGAAAAACATTTTGACTAAAGATAGGTTTAAACCTATGTAAAACACATTGAAACCAACTTCAAAAAACATGGGACAAACTTGAAATGAAGGTAAGATATCCTCAAAGGACTTGATAATATTCCTCAATAGATTAGAAGTAACTTAGATAATAACTTTTAGTTCAACATAAATATCCCTCACCATCACCTAAGGGCCATGAAACAACCTAAGAGAACAAATGAAACAAAAACCTAATACATAAAAACTGAATCCAAAACTCCCACATGGTGTAAGAAAATATTTAGCTTGGTAATTTTCCAACTAATGAGATTTTCAAAAAATTCATAGACACCCACAATACAACTAGTCTTCTAATCTACCCCCATAAAAGGAGGAGAAAATAGTGTAAACATTAGAAGGGGAATAAGTTGTGTGTGTGTTTTATAACACCATTGAAACTTCCACCCAAGATACACTAATATACTAATATATTTTCCCTACTAATATGGTTTTCAAAAAACTATCCATTAGATTAAGGACCTCCGCGCAACACAAATATCCATCCAAGACCAACTCCAAATATTAGGAGTCATTCAAACTCTAAAAAGGAAATACTTAGAAGGAAACACATTTGGTCACATAAAAATGTCAAAATCACATGAAAATATCTATTGATGCATCCCAAAGTATGACCCCATCCATTGTCTTTCTAAGAATAATCTGAATCTGGAAGATCTATTTCTTAGAGTTTATAAAACTTATATATCTTTATCAAGGAAAGACTCAACATGAAAGACATTTGGTCATGTCAAAACGTCTATGTCACATTAAAAATCCATAAATATATATCAAATAACATTATATTTGATCGTATTACCAATAACAACCAACCTTTATTAGATCTAACACTTAGAGTTTTTAAAACATCCACTCTTATTTTTTCATGCCTAATGGGCATTTAAAAATTACTATATGCATAAATTAGATTTCACCCAAAATTACACATATCTAATAATAGAAACACTTAACTTGAATCACCTCTATTCATGTTAATATGTAAATATCACCAAGAAAACTCTACCAATCCATTGCAAAGAACATGTTGGTTCATCATCTTTCCAAGAACAACCCACCTTTAATAGATCCATTGCTTAGAGTTTTTGAAACATCCACTCTATTTTTTCCCCTCCCAATAAAAAAATTAAAATTTTATAGAGTTTACTCTCATTAGACTCTCATTGATCTATCTTCCTTGGATTTTTTTGACCCTACTAATATGTATATTATGAGATGATTTTTTCTAGCCCATGTGTAGGTTGTACTATGGTAAAACCTTTCCTACTACATGTTATCTTGAATACATGCTTGAATAAGAATTGTAATTATTACCTCATATGGTTTACATGGTGTGGAAACCCTATCAAGTTTAACTTGTAACCTAGGTTTATTAATATTTGAATTACATGTTGAATTCAAATACTAAATGATTGACTAAAATATCCCTAAATCTGAGTAATTTTATTTTTGGATGTGTTTATTTTAGTTATTGAACATTTGAATTTTTTTTTATATTTTTGGAAAAGGGAACTCTTTAAATGGATCATTGTAATAATTTCATTTTTAAATTTTTTAAATAATAATTACAACCCCTTTATGGAATATGAAACTATTGAGTTACATCTATTGTGTTCTACACTTTTTCAAATTTTTTAAATTATGTATTGAAGTTTGAACAGGCATATGTTGTTGATGTTTTTATTATGATTTTAAGTATTTATTGATTATATAATTTAATTATAATTAAAATATTAATCTAGAACTACACATAACCCATATAATTTTAGTAAATAAATAATTGGTAAACTTAGTTCTAAAATGATTTAAATTTTGTTTGGTGTTGGGATTAATATTGTGTGATTAACATGATCTATTTATTGATATAGTTTATATAAAAAATATCCAAAGGCTATCATGATATCAATTAATATCAACATGAATTATGCATGCTGATAATGACACTAATTAGACATAATCTTGAGCCATGAGTTCATTGTCATTCTTATAGACTAACCAAACATTACATGTTTAAACCCTTAATGTTAATGTGAAGTAAATAGTGTAAGTTTACAAATGAAACTATTGAATTACATAAATTAATAATAATTATAAAGGTAATTTTGTAGTATTTTATCATCAATGATGAAGGTACTAATGAAACTTAAAATAATAATCCTTTCACACGTGTAACCTCTAAACTCAATGAGGCAAATATCAATTTAGCTGATCTAAAATCATTTTGAGGAAAGGGGGATTAATTATTTTTATGAGTCCTTGGTAGGTGTTCACACCCATTTTATCCCTAGCTATTTATACCACATCTATACACTTAAACTCTCCCACTTTGTCTCTATGATTCTAACACCCATGGGTGGTGACAGAGACTATTTAGAATCCACATCATACAAATACATCTACAAGCAAAATAAAGTCTAGAAAAATATAAAGAAGAGGGGACTTATGGAGTTTTTGGAATGCATCACTAAGCATAATGTCATGGTGTTCTGATACTTTGTGGTTTCTTAGACAAAGTGGAGGGTCACCATGTGAGCCATCACCATCAATGTCTCAAAGGAATTTATTAGTGATTCCATAAGAATGTCCTCTATAGGAGCCAAAGAATTCAAGGACCAGTCTAAAAAGTAAGAATCCATATAGATCAATAAGAAAGGATTCTTACAAGCTAACCTCCCATGTTAATAGCTTGATATTTACCTTTAGATCATGTTTTACATGACTCTAGAAGGTAAGTATAATTTAATATTCTCCAACCATTTCTTACTTCTAAATCACTTCATTGGGTTTATAATCAGTCTTCTATATTTCCTACTTAAGTCCCTAGAAAGTACTATTCTACTCCACCAATTAAATGATATAAATCCCATTATACACCAAGGTATAATACTCCTACTTATTAAACATGGTCAGGCCATTTTAGGATAGAAGTTCCCCCCAATGGGATCCTCTTCCAAGGAAGACTCCCTAATGGAGGACCCTACTGAGGGATCCCACCTACCTTCTAAATTCTCCCCCAAAAATAGTTTATCTCAGTCCCCTTGACAACCTCTCTCTCAAACCATTATTTATCATCAATCCTAAACTCATTAAAATTGGGATACCTATGAATTTAGGTTAGAAAGGAAAGGCCATAGTAATGGAGGAGCTAGAAAGGAATAAACAGGTGCTAGAAATTTTTAACTTGAGAGTACAATAAGTAGAGTTTGGTATGGATAAACTTATCCATGATTAGAATGAACTTCATAGGATGGTTGAAGCTATTGTCCATACCTTTTTCCACTTTGCTTAGCCCCCCTAATCACCTATTATGAAATCTCCTAAGGTCTTAAAATCCCACTCCCTATGTTCTGCCAAGGGGGTCTCCCCTAAACAAACTCATTTGTAGGTAAAAGCTATGAAGCACCCCAAAATGATATTACCCAAAGATTTAGTAGAAAACACTAAGAACCATACTCAGGATAAATTTTTAAAAGATAAACCTTCCATCCCAATGAAGGACACTACTATTGTTGATGATCCTTAGGAGGGACCTTCCTCCTAGTTCTATTTTAGTTTTATTCTTTCTATTTTCATTATAAGTACTGATTTTTTATTTATTTTTGTCCTCTCATCCATGGTTGGCCTATTAAAACTATTATAATGCACTCTCATGGTTCTAGGTCTCTGTAAAACCTAGATTTTATCATATCAAATTAAAAAAATTGTAATATTTTGTTTGTCATTTTAGAGCCTAAATGAGTAAAGTTGATTGGTATCATAGTTGTTAACATAGTGTTTAAGGAAAAAATAAAATGTTCTAAAATCCCATATATGCTTGAAAAATGGCATCATATTAAATTAGGTAAAAATTTTAAATATGAAAAAAGGCCAAGCCACTAAGAACCACATCTCCCATGGAATTATTTGATGCCACTAATTCAAATCTTGAACTATAGAATTGTTAGATTTATTACCAAACCTGACCACAAAATGGAATTTGTTTTTTATTATTTTAGATTACATTTTTAAAATCACTTTTTGTAAATACACTCAAAACGAGTTAGGTTTCTAGATAAATTATTTAGGGCTTGTGAATTGTTAGATAATTTAAATTTTTTAACCTTCATTTGGAGGCATGATTGACACAACTTGATGAATCCATCTATAATTCTGACCTACCCATGCATAGATAAGTGGTAAAATTTTGGATGAGCATGATTTTAAGAATTATATTTAAAAGGTAAGACAAATAAATGTTTTATATTTTTCATTTTGATTATTAATTGGAGTTATTGTCTGAGTTTTCCTATTTAATCTAATAGTGACAAAGAAATATGTCTTATAGTTATGTCATGAGTTTTAACAATTTATTTTCTAGGAATTTATAAGAAATGAGGATTAAATGTTATTATTTTAATATTATATTTTCCAATATATAAGGATAAAAATAGACATCCAAGGGCTTATTTTGGAAGTAAAATCCATATGAAAAAGTTGGTTAATTCATGGTTGGATTATTGGAGAGGATTAAAAGTTATTTTGGAAAGTTGGGAAAATCATTCAAAAAGAGTAAGGAATATGAACCTAAACCACTTTTATACTTACTCCATTCTCGAGAAAGTACTTTAACCCTTAAAAATATGTATTGAGATTTATTTTCAAAGAGGTGTAGGTTTTTTTTCATGTTTGATTGAACTCAAACCTATAAGTATTTATTGTTAAATTTTTTTGTTGACTGAATATTTATATTCAATTAATTATTAGAATGTTATGAAATCATTCCTAAATACACTCATTTTGGATTTAGTATTACTCATGGCTGAGTTTTTATGGTTTTGTTTCCATGGCTAGGTTTTGCTTGATCTATAAGCGTTAATATTATTTCAGCTAACTTATTCATTTATTAGATGCATTGATTCATTACTTAGCTATGTTATATATCTATTTTATGCATTTTGTTCATTACTTGGTAGGGCATTCATGTTTGATGCACTGAAACTTATTATAGTTGATTTATACTTACATTTATTGAATTTATTATATACTTTAGTTGAGTTAATCTTGGATCCATTGTATAATAGGATTAAAGGAATGAGTTTTAGTCATAGTAATATTTTATAATGGAACACATTGAATATGTGGTCAATTTTATAATAATTTAAAAATGAATTCATTAAATTCATTAATGATAAGATTTTTTTAGTAATGCGATTGAGATTAAACATGTATTTGTCCATTATTTGCTATTGTGTAGGTTTCTCCATGACTTCTTGACAATATGAAATAATTGGGTATCCAATCTTAGTTGCATTGGAATTTTTTATTTTTGTATTTTATCCTTTCTCACTATGTGTAACAAGAATGATATGCGTAGAATCAAATCTATGAATGTATTGATTGAACCATTATTTTCACTATAACTACATGGGAGATATTCTTGTAAGAAATGAATTGAATTAGTTTGGTAATTATTAATATATATATATATATATATATATATATATATATATATATAATATATATATATATATATATATATTAAACAAGGATAAATTTCATATAGGCCATTTGTGAGTCATTGTGAATATTGAACTTAGTTAATTAACCTTCAAATTTTAGTATTAGTAGATTATTCTAAGTGGTTAAAGGAAAAAGGGTCAAATGTCTTGTTTGGTTTAATCATTATTATTTTTAATGCTTAGTTTCTTAAATAAATTTGAGTGTTTTTGAATCTTATAAAGTTCATGTTAAATGTATATAATCATATATGTATATATAGTCATTTGTAGCCATACACCTGGATCTTCAACATTGCTTAATTGAGAAAGATAAAATTATATTTTAATGTTAAGATTATAAGTTATCTTACTAGTACCACATCATAATTTTAACTAATTCAATAAGGTTTATGTAAATTAATATTTATTGGATATATGGACACTTTAAAGATCACTAAATATTGTACACTTGATTAATTATAGAAATAAGTTCACATGGAAAAGTTGTTTGGACTCAATAAAAATGTATGAGGTTTTGTACCTTTTGTTGTGGGTCAATGTTTCTTAAACATTTATGAAAATGCACCAAGTATTCATGTAAGCAACACTTGAAATATCATCATCAAAGCTGATGAAGTGAGCCAAAAGAGATGGATTATCTTATCTATTTTATTTTAGTGATATATATAACTATAATGAGTGATAATCCCATGTCATAATAGGTATGTTTGGCAACCATTTCACAAAATGAAGTAAATCACCTTTTATCAGAGGATTGTCCATGTGCCTACATCAATAATGACTTAGAGTTTAGATAAACTCCAAGAGTAACTTGTTTGGTTTTATTCAGTGTTTTGGCTCTTATAGGTTTTATTTTTTTAAATTATAAATGATAATTTATTATTTGGTGTAAATCAACTATTACTTGTTTTTAGAAATATTTTTAAAATAATTTAACATACATTTGAGGACATGTGTCTTAAAAAATAAATAGTGTATAAACTATATGAGCTTGATTTTTTATTATAAATAGATGTCAATGTTAATGAGTAATATTTAGTGACTAATATAGTTTATTATTACCTCACTTATGTGAATTGGTTATTTGGAAAAGAGTGTTATTTTTTTAGTGCATTAAAAGTTGGAAAAATATGAATTGTTATGGGATTTTGCATATTTTTATACACATGAATTAATATTACAATGATTAAATTTAACATATGAATTAATTAAATAGATTTAAGCTTATTTTTAATAAACTAATAGCTCATATTAAAAAAACTTCCATTAAGAATGTATTTGATATGTTTCATTCAGATGATATAATGATAATAATTAAATTATTATTCATTAAGATGAAGGCTCATATCTTATAATCCTAATGTGATAACAAACACTTGTTAATTTTAGGGAAAAAGATACACGACAATGAAAATAAGGAAAACTTTTCTATGGACTACATGGTTGTAAGTTAACTTATGGAGTTTCTTTAATGATGCATGATAATTTAAATAAATTCTTAAACAATTAAATATGGGAGGATTTAAAAAAGGGTCTATACCCTTTCAGTTTATTCATGGAAGGATAAATAAATATAAATGGATTTATTAATTAAGGAATAAATTGAATGATAAAAAAAAATACAATGGATACAAAGGGGACACCTATTTGAAAAATTAAATAATTAAATGATTGACTAATAATCATGTAATAGTCCTTTATACCTTTTTCAAAAAGTAGTGCAATTTTTTGAAAATGAAAATTATTTTAAATATTGATGGTCCAATGAATTAAGATTAATATTAAAATAAAAATTAATAAGAAAACTTGTTTAAAATATTTAACAATATTAAACCTAAATATGTCTATTGTCTTGAGTTATGTAAGTACTAATTAGGCATCAAAGTGCCTTACTTGAATAATAAACCAAAACATTAAATGCATGAAATGTAAAAGACAAATCTTAGCTTAAGGAAATAAATGATTAATGACCATGTGGGTAAATCAAGGGTAATTAATTGGTGTCATTCACTCATACCCTAATTGGGAAAAGCTTACCTCTATATTAAAAATATAAATGTTGGGGCTTAGCCTTAGTGAAGAATAAAAGAACCAGATCATGATAAGAAAAAGGGTTAAAAGTCAATTACAAGGGAAGAGTATAATATTTTTCAACCTTAGACCTCATGATTGGCAAGAATAATAGACTTTTAATAGTGAATATTAAATTTATAAGTGTCACAATTAAAAACATGATCACATTGATATAGTTGTTGAGATAATGTATTTATATTTATTTTAACCAATTGGTAATGTTAGAAATCTTATCTTGTGTAATAATGGAAAAAAATAAATAGTTTAACAAGGGGGGAATTGAGTCCCATTGTTGGGATATCTACATCTAGTATCAAAGGTAGTTAATAACACTCAAGAACTCTAGGTATTAAATGTTTAAGAATTGTTTTATGTTATACCTAAGAATGATATTTATTAATTAAATTATAGGATGGTGAAGAATCAATTAGGAGGTGTAAAAAATGAAGCTAATAAAAAAAAGGTAATAGGGTAAAGGCTACTACTAGGAATTAATGAGATAAAAACACTAGTAATAACCATAAACATAATCAAGAATAAAAGGCTAAGAACCCACCTAATACTAAAACAACTATGTGGGGAGTTGTTACATCATTATACAATCTTATGGAAACAATTATTTCTCAATAAGATTGGATGGTCCATAATTTTGTACATAATAATGATCAAAATAGAAATTATTAAAATGGACAACATGAACAAGGTAATCTTAAAGGCTATCAGGAAAGGGTGGCTATGGTTATACCATTTATATGGGATTATAAAAATCATTTAACACCCTAATTCACTAGTGAAGGAGTTGGATATGTTGAATCCTAGTTGGTGTCCTTTTGAAGGTAATTTATATTACATCATATGACCTCAAATGAGAAGACAAGGTTTATTTTTTTTATTTTTGGGCATATAAGAAACCCTTTAGTGGGAGAAATTGAGCAAATAAAAAGGTTAAAAAATAGACACAAGCACTTAAGAAATGTTCAAAAGGAAATTTAAGGATAAATACTCTCTAATCACCATAGATAAATGAATAGGTCTGAGTTTCAACTCCTCACATAGGGATATTCCTATATTTATGAATATGAGGTAATATTAATGATCCTATTGCATCATGAAAATCATATGAATGATAAATAACGGTTTCTAAGTTCAAAATTGGCTCAAGGAATAATATTTGATTTGATATTAATTTGACCAACCCATATATGATGTACACAACTATTGAATATTCATATTCACATATATATATATATATATATATATATATATATAAGGAAAAATAAAATTCTCATTTAAAGTATAGTTAGGATTTTAAATAAAAAAACATGAAGACATAAGTCTTAATAGAAGAAAAAAAACTATTTAACTGAAAAGGAAAAGTTTTCATAAACCTATAAATAATTCCAAGTTATAGAAAAAATGTTGTCATAAAAACCTAAATTATAAAAAGGGTTATGGGGATGTTTGTACACTTAAAATATGGGCCAAATAGTGCATGTTTATTCTAAGGGACCTATTAGGGGATATATGAGCTATAAATTAGGTCATAATGAGTGGGGATATCCCATTAAGAATAAAAATATAAGTACATATATGTATCATTAGACAAAAAACCTTACAAAAAATAATCCACTCTTGTGGAGATGAAAGGTAACCATTCAAACCCAAAAAAAAGTTTTGGTTTACTCTCATGCTATGCATAGTTTCATTTCTTGAGATATTTTAAATAATTATGGTTGCATACTTTAAAATTAAAAATAGAATTTGGATTTGGAGTTGAATACTATAAAATATCAAATCATGAAAATGGTGAAAGGATTTAAACAAAACTTATGGGGAATGGTTACAAATCTAAATCTATATGTTATTCTCATAGGGTATTTTGATGTGATTCTAAGCATGTACTAGTTGTAGTAGTATGAATCAAGGCTAAAATATTTTAACAAGACCCTCCATTTCCTATATGATCATTTAAAAACTATGGTACTAAAGGTACTAAGGAGACCATAAATTTTTATTCAATGACAAACATATATCCTTTCATTTATACATTGATTATCAAATACTAAACAAGGTTAAAATAAAAATAAGTACCTAATACTTTGTATTGTTGACCTATTAAATCATATAAATCATGAAGTAGTGTCTTAAAATATTGATATATTATCTGGATACCATCAAATTAAGATTAAAGATGACAACATAGATAAAATATCTTGTAATACAAGGTATAAGAACTAAAAATTTATAGTGTTATTCTTTGGGTTAATGTATGTACCTATAATATTCATGAACTTTATAAACATGTATATGGACTACCTATAATTATTTTTTCTAGTATTTATTAGATATATCAAGGTGTACCTTAGGTGTTTGAAGATTAAAAAATATGTAAAGTAGTCCCTTGTTAGTCCATATGAGAAAACATCAAGCATAACAATACACTATGATTAAACACTCTTGCCTAAGAACTAGGGAGAGCATAACATAACAGTCAAGATCACAAAATAAATATGAAGATAATATAAATTTCTTACCTCCTTTATCAAATTCTATACTTAATTATTGGCATAAGGATGTTCAAGCTTGGATTATGATTATTAGAGTCTTATATCAATGCTCTTCCATGGTGGTAACATCTCTCCAATAGTCACTTATGACTTGGTGTGAAGCTTGTCTTAAATTAGGCATTATTACACTACAATCAAAGGCTTCAATAAGGTATTCCAATATAATAACCTTACATACAAGATCTTGTTGGCATATGGTGTAGACACTTGTATTTATAGCTCAAATAAATAAATCTAACCCTAGGTATTTTGGGTTAAATTCTAACTGGGGTTGAGTCTAAATTAACCTAGGTTGAGTATATATAACTTTGGGTTGGGTTAAGGCACTCATAAAATCTTCACACCTTAGTTTCATATATTTATGAGGCATGACAATTCACTTTAGATATTTTTAAGGTATGACTCATATTTATGAATATTTAAGACATAATAAATCACTTTATTAGCTCATTTGACCTTTTAAATTTGTATTTGACAAAAAAATACTTTTTTTGTAAATGAATTCACTAATTTGATTTGGAATTTTTGTTTAGGCAAGTTAATTAGGATTTATAAAATAATTATTCTTGCTTAGTTCTTTTTGGCTTTTGGTGTTTTTTTAAATGTTATGAATTAGTAACTTGATAGGCTAAAAGTGTCAAATTACTAAGTAATAATTTGACTAGGGTTAGAATTGAACTAAGTTTGTAATGCATATAGGTTAAACACTAAATAAGATAGCTCATGTTTTTAGATAATTAAATCCTTTGCATGGATTAATTTTGTTAATTTAGGTTATTTATAGGCTTAAAATGTGTCATTTTGATATAAATTGAATTAAATATTAGTTTCGACACAAAAGTGTTCAACATGAAGTATCTATAGTTTTCCCCTATTTGAAATGGTGTTTCAAGACACAAACATAGTAACATATTTTCAAAGATTGAAAAAATCACTAATCTAAATGGTTCATGCCCCAAAGGGTGGTTAATAAGACTTTTATGCCCCATCGAGGGATTAATTATAAAAATAGAGTCATCGAATGTTCCCTCGAATTGAATAAAATGACATAATCTAGTGGTAATATGGGTGGTATTACTAAATTTACAAAAGGTGGGTATAAACAATAATAGTGTCAAAGTTACTAATTTTCCCAAAGGTATTTATAATCACTAACAAAGTGGGAAACATTGATTTTCATTAATTAATCACCCAAAGGTAGTTATAAAAAGTAATGGCAATGGAGTCACTGATTTTACCAAAGGTGATTATAATCAGTAACAAAGGATGTGACACTAGTTTGGCCAAAGGAGGTTATAAGTAGTGTCATAGATAGTTTCCTTCATAGGGTGGTAGGATGAATATTTATTTTTCCAAAGGTAGTCATAATCAGTAAAAAAACAAGAAACATTTATTTACCCAAAGGCAGTTATAATCATGAATGGAAAAATGAGAGACAGTAATTTGCCTTGAGGCAGTTATAATCAAGAATATAAGCATTTGCACTGGAACGGTGGGTGGAGAAGTTAAACATAATGATTTTCCAAAATGTGTTTATAATAATTAAATTAGGTTAGAGATAGAATTAGATTCCTAAAGGTAGTTATAATCATTTTCACTATCACATAAAGTAATATGAAAATGAGAATCACCTAGAAAGGCAATATATATCGTTGATCAATCATAAAAAAAGAATTTTCCACAACAGGGAAAATTGGCAAGGGTAGATTATGATAAAATTATGTAAAATAGATCTACAATGACCTATAAAATGATAAAAACACATTTCTATCCTAAATGTGAGTTTGAAGATGCACACTTGAAAAAATATGGGATATAGGTTGAAAAAACATGTTAAATGCATCTCAGGGGAGGCCTAGAAAGATAATCTAGTTTAAGAGATGTTTCATTGGTTATCATCTGATTATGTTGGATGACTCGTATTTACACTTATTCATATATTCTTGTCTATATAAACACATAATAAATCATTTTTTACTCTTATTTATTACTCATGGATTTAGGCATGTGTTAGGGTAGTTGGTTGGGTTTGTTGTTAAATTAGAGAGATACTAACATTGCATTGCTAGAATAGATCATGTGAGCATAGTTTTGCTTTAGATTTTGATATTATGTATGATAGGTATGGATAACTAAAATGTAAATATATACCTTAAGCATAGAAAGCTTAATTTAAATGTAAATATAAATAATTTAGCAATAATATATGGATAATAAAATCCCAAGTGTGAATAGAAAAATTAAATCAAGTGTAAGACTAAATAAAAAAAATCACAACTAAATTACCTAATATGGATAATCAGGACTTAAGGGTAAAAAATATTTCATAATCTTTTAGCAAGCGAGAAATAGAAAGGATACAAATAAAACAAAAAAATAAAAACAAATCAAACAAAACACCAATAAAAATAAATAAATAAACAAAGATAGATAAAATAAATTAAAAAAAAAAATAGACAAACAAACCATACAACAAATAAATTGAATAAAACAATCAAAACATATAAACAATACAAAACAAAGAAAAGTGTAATAAACAAACTAATATAAACATATAAAAACAAGAAAACTTATCTAAAAAACAACAATACACAAATAGTGGTTAATCACAATGTTAATGTAAACAAAAATCAAATTGTTCATGCATGTGTAATAGAGGTGTTACTCTTAGAGATAGGGTGGCCCCTAAGTTAGGCAGCAATGACAGAGGTATAACAACACAAGAATAATTAGCACAAGGTTTACCCTAGGCTATAAGGAAATAATGACACAAATAAAAGAAATAAAATGTGGTGGAATAGAATAAATGAAAGGGGTACCAAATCTGACTCTAGATGCACTATGTAAGTGGACACAAGATCCAAAGAAAACTTTAGGCCAAACGTAGTTCTCCCAATATATGGGTTATAATAAAATCGATGATAAGAAAACATTATTAGCATGTAAATAAAAATAGGAATGATCTTGAAAAAAGGTGAGTGCATGAGACAATACGAGATGGCATTTCACTAGCATGAAAAAATCAACAAAAATAAATTTCACAAGCATGAGAAAGTATTGTTTAGGCTAAAACCATACTAAAATTCAAGAGATGAGTATCCACAAATGAACTAAATTGGTAATTCATAGTGTCTACTACATCTAAGGCTTGAAATGAGAATGAGCTCACAAAATGGCAAGAGCTTATAAATAGAGATCAATCATAAAATGATGAGAGCATAAGATAAATCCAAGTGGTCTTTAGTGTATCAAATTCAAATACATAATTCTCATGACATGAACTTAGATAATAACAAGAGTGTATGGCTTGAGGCTAATAAGGATGTGGAAACTAAATGATAAGTGTTTACTTGTAAAATAATTAGGCATCTCAAGATCCTTTAGGCAAACAAGTGGTCTAAAAATAAAGGAAGATATGGCCAAGCTAACCATAGATACATCACCTATCCAAGTAATACCTACATAGTCTATGTCGACCTCAAGCTAAAGTAGTTCTCCCAAAAAATAGGGGAAAAATACCAAGGTAGTCTGGAAATAAACTAAACAAACAAGATGGCCCATTATAGAAAATTTTGTTGGAATTAGATCTTGCATGGAAATTCTATGCCAATATTCATGATTTTGCATTTTCTAAGACTTTTTACAAATTTTTAGGTGTTTTAAATTATAAAAATGTTTCTGAAATTTTATAGGAATGCCAAATCAATCAATAACTACAATATATAGATGGTCCAACTCATAGAAAAATGAGTGTGTGAGCATAGTTTGTTCACAAAATGATAACAGTGTTTAATGTAAAATGCTCACAAAATGGAGAGAGCATGGCTTAGGTTTCTTGTGAGCATTTTACATTAAACACTTTTGAGGTTGATTGAGAGAGCATGGCATGAAAAATGGGTGATTGAACTAACCTCAACTTGAATCAAGCACTACCTACATAGTCCCATAGGACCTCAAGTCACTGTAGTTTTGATTATTAAAAAAGTGTCTAATTAAGTACCAACAAGTTCATGTGAAGGCAAATGGAAAGTTAAATTATAAAAATAATGACAAGGTGATACGATAGTTCATGGTAAAGGTGTTGTCCCTAATTTACCCATAGGTGGTTAGAATTAGGAAACAATGATAAAGGGTCAGTGGTACTAGTTTTACCATAGGCAATTATAATTAGTACCACAAAATGGAAACATAATAATAAATGAATTATGCAATTACCAAAACCATTGTCATACTAATTTCATATACTTCCATTAAATTTTTTGATTTTAAAATAATTTATGGAAGTGAATCTATCATCAACCACTGAACATGCCTGAAGAATATATGAATTTAAACCAAGTCCAAATGTGATAGGTAGGGTTAGGTAAAAAAACCAATTGGTCGGTGAAGGTTTAAGGGTATTATAGGATGGAAATGGGTATGGTACAAAGAATAGGTATAATGTGTGATAACTTAAATGATCCTTATAGATAATAATATAAATCTCTCAATCATATAAATTTTTGAGATGTATTATGTTCATTGGTTCATCAAGTTCATCTCCCTCTAGTGTAGCAAGCTTATATTCTTCAAAACCATAGTTGAAAACAACTACATAGGGACCTAACTAGTTTGGTTAGAACTTTCCTTTTTTATTAGATTCAACATTGAAATTTTTATGATTTTATTTTAGTACTAGGTCACCAAGATCTAATTCACAATGCTTAACATTCCTATTATACTGGCCTTTTAGTTAGTTTTGATAATCCTATATATTATTTAGTGTGGCTAAGCATTTAACATCAAGTAGGTCTAAATCTTATAAGTGAGCCACTCTGTAGTCTTCATCATCGATGATGTGTTGTAATGAAATTTGGAAGGAAGGCAAATCAACCTTAGAAGGAATAATGCCCTCAGTTACATAAATATGTGAATAGGGTGTATATTTTATTAGAGTATATAATGTGGTACGGTATGCCTAAAGAGCACTAAATAACTATAAGTGTGAATTACAACTAGTGTCATTGATAATCTTCTTTAGAATATTGATAATGGCTTTATTAGAATCCTTAACTTGGTCTTTTCTTTGTAGATAGTAAGTGGTAGAAAAATGTTGTTTGATGTGGTATTGAGAACAAAGTGCATTCACGTCTTTATTATTGAATTATCTACCATTATCAGATATAATGTTGGAGGGGATACCATAATGACAAATGATATGGTTGAATATAAACTTGGATATTTTCTTATCAATGATGTAAGTGAGGGGAATGGATTCCACCCACATAGTGAAGTATTCAATAGCAATTAGGACATATTTATATCCATATAAAGATGTGGGATTGATCTTCTTGAGAAGACTGAGTCCCCACATTGAGAAAAACCATGGTGTTGTCAATGGTTTGAGTGTTTTAGATGGAGAATGAATCATATTGGCATGCTTTTGAGATTTGACACACCTCTTCACATATGTAGTTGTGTATAATTCCATTATTAGCCAATAATAACTAATACAAAATAATTTTTTTTCTAAGATTTCCCTATTGGTATGGGATCTACACATTACATCATCGACTTCCCATAATGCTAGTCTAAATTCTACTAAAGGTAAATAATAAATCAAAGTTCCATCATAGCTTCTAAAATACAATGTTAGTTTAAGTAGGATATAGTGATAGGCTTTATGGGTGAAATATTTTTTTTACACGATAAATTAAGAGTCATTGTTTGGTTTTAAATATATTCATATATATATGATTACCATAGAGATGCAGGACAAGCAATGTCACAAACCATATCGATGGTTGATTGTTCATTTGTTAGAACTAAGAGATGTTTAATAAATTGATAATACATATCTCTATAACTGATCTAGATCATGGAACCAATAGTTTTATAGCATCATTTGTTCTATTATTATCCTAAGGTATTCTCATAATTGTATGTTGGAAATATATTACTTGAGAGTATTGACCATCTCTTTATAGGGTATTAACTTCTCATCCTTGGTCTAAAAGTAGGCCATAACCTGATTGATGATTAAATAATAATTACTATACATTAGTAAATGTTGAATTTTCCATTTTACTACTTGATGAATCCATATAACAAGTGATTGTTACTCATCCATGTTATTTACATTGGGAAATACAATACAAAGGGACTTGGGAACGAGATCCCCTTATGGCATAATAACAAATATTTTGGCCCTTGATCAATGAGTCATGAAGGATACATCAAAGTACATCTTCCACTATTTAGTTTTAATAGGTGCATCTACTTCTTCAAAAGTCATAATGGCCTCATATGGCAATCCAAATATAAGAGGTTTATTATCTTGAAGAGGAGTCTCATCAAGCTAATCTATGAGCACTTTCCCCTTAATGGCTTTCTAGTTTCCATGTTCAATTTCCAAACTCACTCAATACTATTATCCATTTTTACATATGGCCTTATAGAGCTAACTAAAAAAGTAGATACTTGAGTGGGTCTACTTTGAAGATAATAATGGTCTTGTTGTTTAGCATATAATGACACAATTTTTGGGTTGTAAATATCATTGATAAATAGACCTTGTCAATTGATGTATAATTATGTTCATACATAACCAATGTTCATATCAAATAATATATGACATGGACCTTTCCCTATTTGTTTTGTTGTGCTAAAAGTGACCCCAGGGCATTATAGGTTACTGACAAGTAAATAAATAATGACTTCTTTGGCATTGGTGGTAAAAATAGGTGGATTGGAAAGATATTATTTAATCTAATTGAATTCTTTTTGACATTATTTATTCCAGGAGAATGTAAAACCTTTCTTTAGGTAAATGGATGACATTTATTAGCTAATTGTGAGATGTAGTGTCTAATAGATTAAATCTTTCCCTACAAATTTTATAACTTATTCAAGGTAGATGGTGGTGGCATCTTTGTAATTACATGAAATTTAGATGGATCAATTTCAATACCCCTACAGGAGACAATAAAACCTAAGAGTTTACCAAAAGT
>JARHVA010001993.1:2342500-2545000 GCA_037957365.1 Torreya grandis
AACTCTACAAGTGAAATAATTTAAAACTTTTGATGAATCCTTCACCATGGCATATAAACTATAGTTTTAAGCCTTAGAGGAAGTAAAAGTTAATTTATGTAATAATAAATTCAAAACCAACCCATCCAAAGGGACTAACAATCCTAAAATTAAATTTATAACAAATGTTGTTGTCTTAAAATTGGCACCTCCACAAACAAATAACCAATCCAAACCTTATACCTCTCAAACAAGAGTAAAATAACTTATACAAGAGTAAAAAATTGAAATATAAGTTATTTTTTTAGGTGTGAGAAATGTTTTTCACTGTGTTAATAGAAGAAAAATGATAAAAACTTTGTAGGGAAGAGGATCTTCAACTGGAACTCCAAGCTCTGATACCATGAAAGAATGAGTAGGAGATACACAGAATCCATAAGATCAATCTAGGAGAAAGAACCCACAACAAATAACTTGCAAATAATATCAGAGAATAAAATAAATTTCTCACACCTAGAAAAAGGTGATAATCCTATAAATTCTCTATATTCTCTCATTAATCTCTAATTATTTTCTCATAGATTGTAAAGTATATATAATACAAATAGTTTGTTTCATGACAACAAACAATTTTTAGTGATTAAAAAATAGAGAAAACAAACTATTTGTTTTCACATTCTATGAACAAATATATTGTTGAGAGATCCTAAACAATAAAAAAAATTAACCTAGGTAAATAAAATTAACCCTAGGTAATAAATAACTTACCCTATTAACCCTAGGTAAGCTTAAATATTCATTACTACAACACATTTCAAAACCATTTTATATTCCATTCCCCAACTATTAATATTTACCACAAAACTTCCTAGGGGGTATTCCTCAATATAATACCCAACCTGACCTCATGAACATCCTTATGAATAGGATGATAAATCTAGAATATTCTACCTTTAGGTAGAAAAATATGCTCATATATGAACAAATTTACAAAGAACCTATTAATCCTATCATTCCTATTAGACCATACCCCTCATAGTGGGAACTTCAAAAATTTATGAAATTTCAAAACAATAAAGGTCCCCAACAACACATCGAGGCATTTAGACATGCTTGTTACTTGATATCTGATGATGTCAATCTCCTTCTAAGGACATTTCCCATGTCACTAGCTAGACCAGCTTTATGTTGGTAAAACTTCATCCCTCAACATTCTTTATTTTCTTTTGGGAAATTGGCCCAAATCTTGTTAGAACACTTTTTTATTAATATAGCAATGAAAGTAACCATAACCAACATGTACACCATTAGACAATTTGATGATGAATCTATTCCCAACTTTGTAGTTAGGTGGTGAGGTATTACAAATCAATTAACTTTATCCTTACTCAACATGAATTAATTGAGTTATTTGTGAGATCATGCATTAAACATATCTCATCAACTCTACAAGTGAAATCATTTAAAACTTTTGATGAATCCTTCACCATGGCATATAAACTACAGTTTTAAGCCTTAGAGGAAGTAAAAGTTAATTTGTGTAATAATAAATTCAAAACCAACCCATCCAAAGGGACTAATAATGGTAAAATTAAATGTATAACAAATGTTGTTGTCTTAAAATTGGCACCTCCACAAAAAAATAACCAATCCAAACCTTATACCTCCCAAACAAGAGTAAAATAACTTATACAAGAGTAAAAAAAATGAAATATAAGTTATTTTTCTAGGCATGAGAAATGTTTTTGACTATGTTAATAGATGAAAATTGATGAAAATTTTTCAAGGAAGAGGATCTTCAACTAGAACTCGAAGCTCTGATACCATGAAAGAATGAGCAGGAGATACACAGGATCCATAGGATCAATCCAAGAGAAAGAACCCACAACAAATAACCTGCAAATAATACCAGAGAATAAAATAAATTTCTCACACCTAAAAAATAGGTGATAATCCTATAAATTCTTTGTATTCTCTCATTAATCTCTCATTATTTTCTCATAGATTGTAAAGTATATATATAATACAAATAGTTTGTTTCACAACAACAAACTATTTTTAGTGATTACAAAATAGAGAAAACAAACTATTTGTTTTCACATACTACAAACAAATATATTGTTAAGAGATCCTCAACAATAAAAAAAATTAAAATTAGGTAATAAATAACTTACCCTATTAACCCTAGGTAAGCTTAAATATTCATTATTCCAACACATTTCACAACCATTTTATATTCCATTCCCCACCTATTAATATTTACCACAAAACTTCCTAGGGGGTATTCCTCAATATAATACCCAACCTGACCTCATAAACATCCTTATGAATAGGATGATAAATCTAGAATATTCTACATTAGGTAGAAAAATATGCTCATATATGAACAAATTTACAAAGAACCTATTAATCCTATCAATCCTATTAGACCATACCCCGCATAGTGGGAACTTCAAAAATTTATGAAATTTCAAAACAATAAAGGTCCCCAAAAACATCTTGAGGCATTTAGACATGCTTGTTACTTGATATCTGATGATGTTAAACTCCTTCTAAGGACATTTCCCATGTCATTGGCTAGACTAGCTTTATGTTGGTAAAACTTCATCCCTCAGCATTCTTTATTTTCTTTTGGGAAATTGGCCCAAATCTTGTTAGAACACTTTTTTATTAATATAGCAATGAAATTAACCATAACCAACATGTACACCATTAGATACTTTGATGATGAATCTATTCCCAACTTTTTAGTTACGTGGTGAGGTATTACAAATCAATTAACTTTATCCTTACTCAACATGAATTAATTGAGTTATTTGTGAGATCATGAATTAAACATATCTCATCAACTCTACAAGTGAAATCATTTAAAACTTTTGATGAATCCTTCACCATGGCATATAAACTATAGTTTTAAGCCTTAGAGGAAGTAAAAGTTAATTTGTGTAATGATAAATTCAAAACCAACCCATCCAAAGTGACTAATAATGCTAAAATTAAATGTATAAAAAATGTTGTTGTCTTAAAATTGGCACCTCCATAAACAAATAACCAATCCAAACCTTATACCTCCCAAACAAGAGTAAAATAACTTATACAAGAGTAAAAAAGTGAAATATAAGTTTTTTATTAGGTGTGACAAATGTTTTTGACTATGTTTTAGATTAAGGTAAAAGCAAGTTTTGAAGGGACCCCAAAACCCTTTAACAAAAAATAAAAAAGATAAAGCATTTACATCTACCAGGAAGAGCACTCCTAAAACCTACTAAAGATCGGCAACAAAATCAGGTTTTACGGGGACCTGAAACCACAAACATAAACCAATAAAAGTACCCAGGTTTTATAGAGACCTGGAAACTCAAAATAAGTTTAAGACTAAGAACCAAGTAACATGATAAAAAACAAGAACCATATAGAACATCCAAAAATAAAGACCTAAACAGGAACAAAATCAACAAAGAAGACCCTAGTCTTTTATTGCAATTCTAGGATCATCTTAACAACATCCTTTCCAATCATAGTAGTATCCTATATGGAGATCACAGCCAAAGTAGCAGCATCTTGCAGTGCTTTCTTCCTCAAACTCTACCTGGTCCTCTTACATGGACCCTCTAAGGATATTATTTCTTCATTTGCTCTTTTTCCAAGGCTAGCTATAGTAGCACAGATGCTTGATGTTACTTGCTCCATCTTAGTTCTACTTTCCTTGATGAGCATTCTAAGATTATTCTCATAATCTTTAAGTTTGTTTGGGATATCTCTCATTTGCATCTCCAAATGGTTGATTTTGGTCTGATCAACATCTTGATTATGTTGCATTATTTCCACTTTCTTCTTCAACGCCATTATTTCATTATAGATCCACAAATCAACTTGGAGAATAGAATCAGCTTTAAATTTGGCAGAATGCAGGAAGGAAATCTTATGTCCCTCTACTGAGAGTCATGAATGTCTTTTGCATTCTCATGTGGAGGGGAATAAACCTTTTCAATTTGTTCCTCCCTTTCCATCAGTTCCTCCTCTTTAGTCTCAATAGGGTCTTCATGCTGAACAGGGTCCTCTTTTTCTTGTTCCCCAATCTCCATAGCAAGAGTAGAAACCAAAACCATATGTTCCTCCTCTCTCATAGAAACTAGATCATTAATTAAAATATTTTTGTCTTTAACACCTCCCCCCAACACAGTCTAATTATCCTCATTATCAAAATTGCTCTATTCTGAATTTCCCTCAGTTGTATCCCCTTCATTCTCTTTCTCAAAATTTTCTTTAATTTCTAGATATCCTTCCAAATTGGAACTAAAATCCCCGACATCTATCCCTTCTTCTTCCTCCAGGACATCCTTCTCAGAACTTTTAGTACTTTTTGACTCAAAATCCTCTTCAACAATTTATTTTTTAGAACTAGAGGGTTTTGGTTTTGCCTTTTCTATCCCTTTAACTTTTTCATCCTTTTTACACTTTTTGGACTGAGATTCCTTATTTTTGTCAGAATAAGGAGTCAAAGCTATGGAATTATTTTTACAAAAACCCTCTATGATAAGTATTAGGCCTTCATGTAAAATGGGGTGAGACTCCTTCCTATGGGAAAACAAGCTTTGAAGCAACAAAAAATGCAAATAGAAAGGGAAAGAAATTATATCCTTGTGCCTAAAATGGTTAAGAAAAACAAAATGAAATTTATGAACTCTTTTATTCATACCATCAAGGATAAATTACTCACAGATGCAGCATAACACATCTCTCCAAATTCCTTTTATCTGTTCCAAATCAAAGAAGTCTCCATTCTTTTCCAGTTGCTTCTCCTTTGCTTCTGTCTTCACAAATTTTTTGTAGGCCACATTGGAGATACTGGTCTATTTTGAGAACTTAATACCACCCATGGGAAGCCCCATGACCTCAGCAATGAAATCCTTGGTAAGCTTCATAGTGACTCCATGGAGAGTTACTCTGTCATTAACCCAATTTTTAAAGAAGGCAGTAGTGATGTGGGGTTTAAATCCATGCAAATGCTCTAGATAACTGACCACCTTTCCTTTCTGAAGAATCTTCCATATCTCCTATCTAGCCTTCCAATCTTCACATTTTTTGGGCTCTTGCTTCTATGGTTCACCCTTCATATTGAAAAGAAAACAAAAGACCAGAAGCACCCAAACACTGAGGGTAGAAGGGTTAAAATGGAACCAGTTGTTTGTTACTTGAAATGGAACCAGTTGTTTGTTACTTGAAATGGAATTCACCTATATGATGACACATGAAGTAACCACATTACAAGCTCATGAATGTACCTGCTTAGGGAAGGTAATCTATCCATCATAAGGCCACTCCACCAAATCATTAAATTGCTAATCCAGGCAAATCTTTCCCACTTTAGAATGGATGGCATCATAATTAATAAGCACTTTGAGATCAACATGCTTATTTAATGCATCAAGCCACCTCACCTTATGCCCCGTTTGAACAACATGATTAGCTATCCATTCAGTGACCCCATTGGCCTCTTGATATGTATGGGATATGGCCACTTTTTCAAATTTTTGAATTAAGGCTTTGATTTCCATAACCGTAGCCTCAATAGACAATGAAATTGAATTTTTATTATTTAGGATGTTTATAATATTCAAAGAATCACCTTCCAACCATAATTTGGAAAATCCCAAATTAACAACTAATTTAATGGTATAGAGGGCTGCAGTAGCTTCAGCAATATGACTATTCAACTTACCAATTGGGATAACAATAGCATCAATTACATTTCCCACATGATCTCTCAATACCCCTCCACATCTCGCTCTTCCTAGATTTCCTTTAGTTGCTCCATCAAAGTTCCCTTCGATCCATCCATTAGGAGGTACATTCCATTTTATGATCGATCTTGGATTATCAATTTTCAAATTAGGCCTTTTAAATCGTAAAGGGTTATCAAATTGGAAGGTTTTATCAGGATCCCTCTATGATTTAAAATTCTTCTTGATGGCTCTAATGATATTCTGACTAGGCACCCATCCTAGAAGTTCTTTACTTCTAAATATTCTATTGTTTCTTTCTTTCCATATACCCCACCATATATGAGGGAGAGTTAGTTTCTAACATTAGGATTCTTAGAGGGGCATCACTAGCTTTTAAAAGAGAGTTCCACACTATTTTGATGGACCCATGTTATACCCCAAAAATTAAGGATCTCAGTCCAAACTTGCTGGGTGTAAGAGTAGTTCAAAAACATATGGTCTCTATCTTCAAATCCATTTTTGCATAAAATACACCTATTAACCACATTTATTACTCTTTTTTTCAAGTTGTAAAAGAAGATATTAATTTTGGGGGTGATCCCCTTAATCTAGGCATGAGACCACAAAGGTTGATTACCCTTTTCCTTTGAAACAAAGATAGTAGAGACTTTAAATTGACCACTAGGATCATCATGCCAAATAATCTTATCCTCAAGATAAGGATAAAGAGAGACATCATTCAGAGATAATTGGATATTACTGAAGCCTTGATCAACATTAGTTAAATTCACCTAGGAATCATTCTTCCAATAATGACTAACTAATATACCATATCTATGCTTACATCGATCAACTAAATCCTTGTCATGAAAATCTCCAATCAAAGGATAATCCTTTAACCAGACATCATCCCAAAATTTCACCTTAAACCCATTACCAATTTTCTAGGAACATCCTCTTTCTAAACTATTTTTGGTCCCCTGAACATCCCCCATATAGAAGAGGGACGAATTACATCAGGATAAGAGAAGAAATTAGGAAGGGATTTACCATTGAAGAGGTACTTATGTTTCTATATAATACTCCACTCTTTGTTATCATGGCAAACTCTCCAACCCAGTTTGGCTAAAAGATATTTATTCATACTTGTTTTTGACTGTGTTAATAGATGAAAAATGATGAAAACTTTGCAAGGAAGAGGATCTTCAACTAGAACTCCAAGGTCTGATACCATGAAAGAATGAGCAAGAGATACACAAGATCCACATGATCAATCTAGGAGAAAGAACCCACAACAAATAACCTGTAAATAATACCAGAGAATAAAATAAATTTCTCACACCTAAAAAATAGGTGATAATCCTATAAATTCTCTATATTCTCTCATTAATCTCTCGTTATTTTCTCATAGATTGTAAAGAATATATAATACAAATAGTTTGTTTCACGACAACAAACTATTCTTAGTGATTAAAAAATAGAGAAAACAAACTATTTGTTTTCACATACTACGAACAAATATATTGTTGAGAGATCCTCAACAATAAAAAAAATTAACCTAGATAAATAAAATTAACCCTAGGTAATAAATAATTTACCCTATTAACCCTAGGTAAGCTTAAATATTCATTATTCCAACACATTTCACAACCATTTTATATTCCATTCCCCACCTATTAATATTTACCACAAAACTTCCTAGGGGGTATTCCTCAATATAATACCCAACCTGACCTCATGAACATCCGTATGAATAGGATGATAAATCTAGAATATTCTACCTTTAGGTAGAAAAATATGCTCATATATGAACAAATTTACAAAGAACCTATTAATCCTATCATTCCTATTAGACCACACCCTGCATAGTGGGAACTTCAAAAATTTATGAAATTTCAAAACAATAAAGGTCCCCAACAACACATCGAGGAATTTAGACATGCTTGTTACTTGATATCTGATGATGTCAATCTCCTTCTAAGGACATTTCCCATGTCATTGGCTAGACCAGCTTTATGTTGGTAAAACTTCATCCCTCAACATTCTTTATTTTCTTTTGGGAAATTGGCCCAAATCTTGTTAGAACACTTTTTTATTAATATAGCAATGAAAGTAACCATAACCAACATGTACACCATTAGAAAATTTGATGATGAATCTATTCCCATCTTTGTAGTTAGGTGGCGAGGTATTAAAAATCAATTAACTTTATCCTTACTCAACATAAATTAATTGAGTTATTTGTGAGATCATGCATTAAACATATCTCATCAACTCTACAAGTGAAATCATTTAAAACTTTCGATGAATCCTTCACCATGGCATATAAACTATAGTTTTAAGCCTTAGAGGAAGTAAATGTTAATTTGTGTAATAATAAATTCAAAACCAACCCATCCAAATGGACAAACAATGCTAAAATTAAATGTATAAAAAATGTTTTTGTCTTAAAATTGGCACCTTCACAAACAAATAACCAATCCAAACTTTATACCTCCGAAACACAACCACAAAAACCTTTAACACATTTTACTCCTTGTAAATACACACCCTTAGAGTAGTCATATGCTTCCATTTTATGAAATATCCTAAAATATTCCATTATCTATCTTCCTCCAATCATACCTCTTGATGATTCTCTCCCCAAACCTAGTTGGTATAACAAAAGTGACTTTTGCACTTATCATTATGTACCTAGTCATGGGGTCAATAAATGTTGATATTTCAAATGTTTAGTTTAGAACCTTATCAACCAAGGAGAATTATAGTTAGATAACCTTAATTCTCCTCCTAATCAATCTATCGATATCTTTAGGAAACCATTCCCCAATCATCCTTTTAAATTTAATTATATATAAAAAACATTGAAAGCACCTTAGATCTTTAAACCCATGTAATAATCACAATATATTATTAATTTTTACCTAAAAATGTTGATAATGCTTTTGACTAACCTTCCAAAATAACAAGGATCTCATATCTCCTTACATGAGATATTTTTTAACCATTTGAAATAGCTAAATTTGTTCCTAATATCCACTCAAGTTTTCCTAATCTCATTAGTTGGGATCCTCCTAAATAAATACTACATAAGCCTTGTCAAGACAACCAATTGAGAATAAAGGATGAGGAAACTATTAATGGGGATACTTTTTTATATATCCCATTAAATACACATGATGTTCCTTTAGTAACTATAAAACCTTTATGTAACATGATCACTCACTCTATCTCACTCCCTCCTAAGATGTCCACTACATTACCTTGACCAACTCTAAAGCTAGCTTCCTTTACAACTTAGGTTGAGCTAAATCCTATAAAAAGTAATAATAAGATAAATGTTTCAATAAGTGGAGATAAATTCCTCAAGGTTTCATGAGGTAAATAATTGCAATATCCATCGATAATAATTTATCTCCCTAAAGAGGATATTCTAACTACTTTTGATGGAGGTCAAAAAGGGAAAATGGTTTTGTAACCAATTCGAACTAAAACATCCATGGTAGGAATTTATCATGTTGTAAGGATAAAATACACCTTTATGAAATCCTCCTCTAATAAACATACGCCATTACAAAAATACCTTCACATAATAATAAATCTAATACACAATCCCTTAAATCCTTATTACCTTCAAAATCTTGGTATAAGGTCTTATTCCAAACATAAAGTACATGTTGGCTAATTTATACCCTCAATCCTAGAAAGAAGTCAACCTAAGTCTTAAGTACACTAGTCCACCTAAGACTTCACTCTTCTTAGACCTCTTGATGAGCTAAGGCAGTTTAAAAGAGATCACTGGTTTTCATGTGATGGACAATATGTCTACGTGTTTTGTCATGTAAATAAAATACCATAGTGGTCATCCTCACTCCCTATTTCAACTTGTGTCAAGTTTTCTCCTTGTGTTTAGACATGTATGAAGGTCCATAATATGACTTGAAGTGGTCTTAACATTCTAAATGTGCCATGGTGGAGATGACTAAAGGTTACAGCTGATAACTCATCATGAATATATCTAGTTTTTTTAGGATATGCAAAGTATGGCTTGATCACAAGTTTTAAGAACATTGTGAAGGTACATGATATCCCGACTTGGGTATTTATAAGGTTATAAGGTATTTTAATAAGTGTTGAAATGATATTCATTTGAAATATCCTCTTGAAGCTACATATATTATCTTAAAAAAGAGTATTTGGCCTTAAAATGATGATATTTGACATTAAAGGGACACTAAATCCATCCAATTTGCCTTTTAAGACCCCCATGATCACCACATTCCCATAACCAAGTGGTTTCATATGCTAATATTGTCCTTCTCATAAGTTAGTACCTTTATTTACCACTAAATAGGCCCCATCCATGTAAAGATGTGATCCTTCAACTTCCCTAGCCATACCATGAGATTTTAAACATTATCTGACCCCTTGTTTTCCTCCTACCAACTAATGGTGACTCATGATTTGAAACATGAGAAAATGTAAGAAACTTACAGGTTGAAAAAGTTTTTAGAGTGGTAGGGATCCATATAGTATGGATTTTACTAGATGGAGTCAAGGGTCTATAAGGGGAGTTAAAAACAAGCATACGATGAATAAATACAAGTGTTTTAGGGCCCAAAAAGCCAAAAAGTGGTTCACTTCCTCCATTGTGCTCTTTAGAAAACATGGAGAACACTTTAGGTTTGTGATCAGTTCATACATGAGAGAGAGGGTGAGGGTCCAAGATATTTTTCAAATAAATTAAAATTGATAATCTTCCAATTATGGGCATTGGTTTTAGGATTAGTCTTTGTTGATATATGAACAAAATCTAATAAGCTAGGTAACCTATTTACCATCTTCATCCACACATGGAAAACTAACGGGAATGATTTCAATGTATTTTTTGCTTGTTTGACCAAACTAGTAGTTCCTCATGTCTCCTCCAATCCTAAAGAGACATGCCATGACATCTTCCATATCTAATTCACACATGTGAGACTATAAGAGTGATAAATATCTAGGCTACCACTATCTATGGATTGTCAATAAGGGTTTCATTGGTGAGATAGAGTATTTAGTACATATGTCTAAAGGTTAAAAGTGTTTGAAATTGCAATACTAGTTCATTGAATTTATTCAAGTCTCCTTAATTCTAGTTGAATTTTCATATATACCTCCAACTCTCTCAAGTGGTGATTCTAACTAAATATTAATTGTCAAGTTTGGGTTTCACTATAAGAAAAGGTAGTATGCTGTATAATAGTGTCTTAGAGGATAGAAAAAAATAGTAAAAGATGAAAAATTAGTGTTGTATTCATACCAAAATTCACTTCTCTAAATATTTTCAAACCTTATCATAGTCCCCACAGGCCAAAAAACCACCATCTATCTCTCAAACACCTTCACAGTCCTATTTTTCAAACACTAAGGTTTTTTAGTAGAGTTTGAGGTTTTTGGAAAGTCTTAGGTTTTCATTCCTCATTGATTATACCTCAATGATGACCATTAAGTGTTATTATGTATTAGGTATGTGTGTATAGAGTCTTAGGGTCCTTTTAGATCCTTTTGGGTATGACTTTACTATCCAATCCAAGCCCTCAAAGAGCCTCTTCCATTTGATAGCTTTATTACTACCAACTTACCTCATTATAAGCCATATTTCCATGTTTCAAGATCCATGTGACCTTACCAATCATCACTCATAGGTCTAAGCCATCCACCCAAGCCTAATGCATAGAAATAGGGTTTATTTACTCCATAAGGTTATAAAATGTAAATAGTTCTATGATAAATGAACCCATATAGATATAAACCCTATTGAGAGAGCAAATCACAACCCATAGGAAATAATTTAAATCCACCTTTCAAAGTCCTCCAAGATATCATATTCAAACAAGCCTTAAACATTATAGGCCATTACCAAGTAGGTGTATTCCTTAAAGAGAGGGTATTTAATTCCAATTATACCCCTTAGGTTCTCAAGCATGACATAAAGACACATGTTTACTTAGAGACCTACCTATAGGCTCTCTTAACAGTCAACATGCATAGACCACAACCTACAGGGTTATTAATGGTCTACGTCCCACCTTAAAATGAGGAAAAGTATTTCATGGAAAGTATACAACCTATATTAGGCTATTAATCAAAGCATGAGAATCATGAAGGGTTGATAAGATGGTATGAGAAGAATACTAAAGAGAATGATTCAATCATATATAGTTAACTAACCTCGATCGGTCAACCTAGAGTGCATGACTAGATGAAATGACAGTTCCAAAAACATATAAGGATAGTTCCAAAAACATATAAGAGTTCATATAAAGTTGATAAATACACATGTATATCTCAAGCCTTCACATCATGGTGATAATATACTAGGGTGACTTCTTGGTTTGAGTTACATACTCAAGACACAAATGTCTTATGTATGATTATGTAAATGAACCTTTTTGGTAGAGTTTAAAAAGATAAACCTTGAGGTTGTGCTCAAGAATTAAAATTTAATGTTGGATCCATGTTCCATCCCTAAAATAAGATAAATGGGACTTCTCTGACTACCAATGTCAAATGTTACAAGCACTTGTACATAGAATAATGATGCTTAAGGCATGTTATAAGAAAGAGAATGGTGATGAGAGCTCTAAGTAAAAAAAATCATGTGAAGAATATTGGTATTGGAATGGGATGAATTCTTTGAAAAAATTTGATCTACAAATGCACCTATAGGTAGGTGGAGGTTCTAACACTCAGTCTGACCCTACAGGGCTTAAACACACATGTAGGTCTTGGACACCATATAAACTTAAGGGGAAACTCCAAACCTCTAGGTAGAATCAATATAGTGTTGGGGTGTATGAATATTTTTATACCCTATATAAGGTGTTTAAATTAGGGGAGTGCATTAAAATAGTTCATTTTAGGTTTGTCCCCATTTTGAGCTCCAGTGCTTTAAGTAGCCATGTCAAGCTGCACATTCCAACACTCATATTTCTCATCATATAGGGACTCAGACCTAGGTCACTTAGGGGAAGTTAGGCACCCTTATGTAATAAAAATTCATAAAGGAGTAGGTGGAATTTAGGGTCCTATCTCTATTAATGAATTCTAAGAAGGTAACATGCAAAAACTACCTAATAGAGATCTTGAGACACACAATCTTTTGGTCGTATCTCCAAGTACACTCTACATGGAACCCAAAGATATTTAGGAGATATTAAGGGGTCATTAGGCTAAAATATCATGATAATAATTTTTGGTTTGGAGGTTTGTACTATATGAACCATCATTAAGATGGTGGACCTCTAAAACCCTTCCTAAACACTAGCTCAGACCTGATGAAAGAATTATGCCCCAAATACATCCAAATAAAGTAAGTGGGATATGACATAGTCTTAATGGTCTACCTAGGTCTTCTAAACACTAGTATGCCCTACTAGTTAGCATGTGTAGGGGATATAATTTATGAATCAAGTTTGAGAGATCTAATTTAAGTCTATCATTAAGGATTTGAGAAGGATTTACATACTCCATAGGTTTTTAAGGATGGAAATCGGCCCAAAGGTCTCAAATGATTTCACATTAACCACTTATAAGCACCTCCATGCCTAAAATGCTCTTGTAGATAGGCTTATGTGCTTAATTAAGAGATTGTATGTATGCAACAGGAGGTAGATGGATTGATCAAGCCAATATAGATACTTTAAAGGCCCTTAGGGTTGATTTACATGATAGAAAAATGGCTAGGTTCCTCACAACCATAATTTAGGATTATAAATCAGGAACCCTACATTCACGCATGATGATTTAATAACTTCTTCAAGGTAATGCCACTTGAAGGTTGGATCGAAGGAAAAAAGGAGATCAAATGGAATATTAGACCTTCATTAAAATTTTCATCATGTTTTTTAAATGTGTGATTTAATTTTTTTTATAGGGGAGAAGCAACAGTTGGTCATTTTGGATTGAATGTGTCTCAACACTATCTATAATTCTCATTTTTCATCTAAGAGGCAACTTGACAAGCTCATAACTATAAAAAATTATTACATGGTGAGATGATAACTTTAGGATAGTTTAGGGTCCTTATATTCAAGATATCAGTGGCATTGGTTTAGAGGTTAAGGCCCTACCCTCTATGAACCATTGATAAGAGTCTAAAACCCTCTTAAACCTTTTAAAACCCTAATAAGGACATAATTTGGAAAATTTTAGAGAAAATGAATCCAAATTCATTGAAACAACCTTTTAAACACTTGGTTCATATATCCCACTTAGAGGAGGCTTATACTATGGTATTGGTATGGACATATAATGTATGGAAGACCCTACAAACTATAAGTTTACAAGGTTTTTAGTAGGAGATGAAATGCATGACTTTTTCAAAGGTTGAAAATAATTGTATGGGGTCATTTGAGACTTTTTACACATTATAAAATATTAATATGTCCAAAAATATTCCTATAAATGCTTCTACAAATCCTTACCAAACAACTAGTCTATAAAAGCTAGTAAAGGTGACCTAGTCATCTAGGTGTGATAAGATTACATGTGTGAGTTGCTTGAAAGAGACTAAGTATTGGTTTGTAAGGTTTAATTATATTGAAAAAATATAACTTATTTATATTTGGGTGTTGATCTTGTTATCACAACCATCCAAATAGTAAACATCCAAGAGGCTAGACTACTTGTCCACTAGACCCCTTTAATAAACAAAGTAAGGAAGATCATTAGTATACAAGGCTAGTATGAAGTTAATGATTAATCATAAAAAATATTTAAATTATACTCAAGGTGATAAATATCCATATCCATGGTCACTATGGAGGGGTTATATGGTTTGTTGAACATGGCCAATATGCAAGAAAAGGCAACTACCTAAAGCTTCATGAAAGAGGGCTAATGGGACATTTTCAATGCTTAGTAACTAATGATAGGAGAGTTAATTAACAAATTATGGATTTAATATACTCTTCATCCATAAAACCTTTTAAAAAATAGGCTCTAATGCCCCAAAGGTTCTCATTCAAGGCACTAGTCAACCCAAGAAATGCATGGAGGGGTGTCAAGGGTTGTTATAACTATTATGTGAGCAGTTGATGACCATTATGGCATTTTCCTACCATTTATATTTCAATATTACCTTATATATATTTATCACATTTCTACATATTCAGGACTTAAGGCCTTTATTTTCATCCTTTGACTATGTATAGTAAAACTCTAGTAAATTATATCTTGAACCTTGCGAATCAATAAGAAAGGATTGGTTATGAAATTATTTGTTAACATTAGTGTTTTAAGGTTTATTTATTTGTAGAAAGTGTGGTGTCAATTATACTTTTTAGGTATTCTCCTTCACCTAAATTTTTATATTATCATCCTATGTAAGTCATCTAATGTGTTAGAGTGTGGTATTCATAGTGGAGAGTGAGCTTGTCAAGAGTGCCTCAAATAGGCCTATTTTCCATTACCTTTAAGTTTTAGAAATTCCACATAGCATTAAATTGAAACACTTATGTTCAGGATTTCATCAAGAAGACTGTTTAGTCATTAATCTTTGATTTGATTCATAAAGTGTGTTTTAAGATCAATCAAGAGAGGATAAAATTAATATTGGTGTATCACCATCCTTAGAATAGGTTTATTTTCAAGTTTTCACTCTATATCTTTTCATCCAAACATTATTAAGTCTTAGAAAGAGAGTTCAAGTTGACATACCAAGGAATATATCCCCATAACCTATAGGTTTGGTCTTCACATAGGTCACCCAAAACCTTTAGACCAATCCCATGTTACCCTAAACTTGAAGAGAACCAAACCATTTTCTTCAAAGGGTGCATCTTGGAGTGATAATAATTATAGCATGCATAATGGGACCAAAATTCAAGTGAGTTGGAGAATGTAATTATATTCTTGGGAAATATCAGAGAGCCTCAAGTACTTTTGTGATAGATCTATCATCAAGTTACATAAAAAAAGGTGGTCACAAGATCTTCCTCAAAAGGTAATGAAACTAAATTTTTTGAGGTGTCATTAGGTAGTGTTAGGAGATAAAGATATCCTAGGTTTAATCCCAATCTTACACCCTCTAACTCTCCTAATTTTATTTAAATAAACACTAATGAAAACCCTACACCTCTAATGGCTAGGCCTAGAATGCAAGCCTTTGTTCCCTTCAATTGTGGCAACCCTTTAAACCTCAATAATTTTGATAGAAAAACTATTTATTCCCTCAAAATCTTCCCCTAATTCATAAGAGATAACTCAACTATCCCTATAAAACATATTGCAGGCATAGCCAATTTATGTTCAGTCCATAATGTTACCCAAGAGAAAGTGTCTATGAGACTATTGGAAACATCCTTTAAAGGTAAGGCATTATAGTCATATATGTGTTTAACACCTATATCCATCAATACCTATGATGAATTTGGGGAACATTTGTGCAAACACTTTGAGGATAGGAGTGACCACCTTTCTTTGGTGGAGTAACTCACCATAATAAAAGTGATCCTTTGTAATTTATGGTATATTTCAACTATAAGTTTTAAAAAACATGGGATAGGATCCCCACAGTCATCAAGACTAGCCCAAATTATGTAATCTTGTAATACCTAAGTTCTTTAAATTCTAATTTGGTAGTCATGATACAATCCATGGGGGAAACACTATAGTAGAAGTTTATGAGGTGTCCATAAGGTAAAAAAATTATCTAATCTAAGTAGGTAAGCTCACCCCTAGACCCCTCATGCCTTATTTCCTATAAATTGAACCCCTTATTCCTACCATTTCTCCATTACTAGCCCCAAATAATCATGATCAGGTAGATGGGAATCATGTGGATAGATTGGGTAAAATTGAAAGGCTACTCAAGGCCTAAAACAATAAGATAGTGGCCTTGGAGAGGTAGAAAATTCCACCCCATAGACCTTATAAATCACCCTAATAAGACACCTATTAGCCATACTAGTATAATATACCTCTATATCATCCTAATCAATAAGGCCAAGGGTAGATTACTCAAACAAGGCCGTATAACAATTATAACCCTAATTCTCTAGGAATTCTAGAGTCTTAGTCCCAACCTAGAATAATAATGCTCAAGAGGGTAAATGTCCTACTCAATGGGGGAAGCCACATAATATGTCAATATATCCAATTGGTGATGCATGTTAGACATATTTCATGTAATAGGGTCTATCTCTTCCAACACATGATAATCAACCTCTTACACAACACAAAGAAGGTCTCCCTATGCCACATGGAGACACTCCCTTAATGACTCAAGATGAGATGCCAAGTCAATAAGGATAAAGTGTTAGTAAATCACCTTTTGAAACCACATTTTTTAAATTCCAATAAGTTGAACACTCATTTGATCAAGTGGCAGCCAATCAAGGTCAATATTCAAGAAAATTAAGTAATTCAATTACAACCCATATAAGAGCTAAGATAAGGGTAGTTAGTGATGGTTTAGGACTTGAAATGGTATATTATCCACCTTATAAAATACCTCAAGTCACTACTAATCAATATTTATCTCCAAATACACCATTAATTTATCAAATGTAAGATGGGAAAGGACAAAATCATAGAGGTCCTTTCATATCTCAATTCATACAAGCTCTGAATAATATTTATGCTCCTAAGTTGTAGTCTGAGGTAGTTATCCCTCATCTTATCATTGTAGATAAAATTATTAATTCCCATGTTACTATACCTATGTGGGACACCTTTCATATTCTAGGGTAAAAGGACCTCCTTTAATAAGAACTTTACAGAGTCCATGTCTTAGGAAAATAAATAGAAAAGGTTAGTGCAGTCCTCACCAACTCTAATCAACTTCATGAGTCCTAAGAACCTAGGGTATTCAGACCACCTCTATTATATATTTCAATCATCATGAGTGATTCCATAGTGCATAATTTCATGATAGATAGTGGGGATACAACTTATGTCATTCCTAATTCCATAGCAAATAAATTGGCACTAAACTATGAACCAAATACAAAAGGCATTTTATAGTTAGATGGGTCTCATACCAATACCATGTGTGTCCTTAAATACCTTAAAATCATATTGGATTATTTTCCTAATTTTTATATATATTAATATGTGATAGTATTTGACCTCCCTCCCTACTTTGTTTTATGTTTGTCTAGAGATTAAACTACCAAAATAGGGGATAATCTCTCCTCTAATTAGTCTTATATGGTTTTTAGGAATATATATGGGACAAATCATACCATAAGGTCTAAACATATCTATAGTTTCCACTTAGAACCCTACATTCCCATATTATTAAATATCAATTACATTATATTTGATAGGATGAGCACCCAAATGACCAAGAACCCATTAAACCAATAAAAAGCATATCAAATTTGATCCTCGATGAATCATAAATAGATAATCATAGATATGATCATTAAAAAAGTATTAAATAGGTAGGTTTTGGTGTGTATTTCATGCATGAAGAAATAATTACCATACCAAGTCTCATTAGCACAAGCTAAGATCATGAAGGGGTATGTAACTTATTCTTTGATGGTTCTAGATCCAAGAATGTAAGTGACTTAGGTATTATGATTTTATCCCCTTCCAAGAAAAATTAATATTTTTCACTAAGATTTCAATTCAGTTACACCTCTAATATAACAAAATATGAAGCCATCATCCATGGGGTGTAATGGGAAAGCAAGAGAGATATCAATCCTATGAAAACTATGAGAAATAGTGAATTAATGATGCAGTAGGTAAGAGGTTAAATTTCATTCAAGAATACGCTTTATAATTCCTACAAACATAGCTTTTGGGACCTCTTGGAGGACTTTTAAGCCTTTTTCATTTGCTACATTCCCATAGAGGCCAATCAACATGCAGACTAGTTAGCTACCATTGGAGCATAGTATTATATATCATGTGGATTCAAGGACATAAAAGAGTAGTCCCAAATCAAGGTGGTATTTAGGCCTTCAGTCCTTAAAAATGAGGTGGTTTGGAAAGTGTTTTAAATTGATAAGCAAATTTCTTGTTTATTTCAACATGAGGTAGAATCCTGCTCAAAGAATCAAAGTAGATTACAACATCAATATGGGGACCACATTATCTAATTGAGAATAAATAAGATACCTAAGGTCTTGGTAACATTATATATAATATTAAATGAAGATGAATAGATAATGAAGGATAAGATAAGCATTTCCACTAAGTAAGAACACTATTAAAAAATTATCATATTCAAAGATAAGTTGTTTAAGCTAGTAAAGGTGAATACAAAAGAGGATAAAGAATCCTCCATAAAATTAAGACAAAAATTTACATATTATTTTTATTGATAATATCATTATTTTAAGGGTTTTGACCCTAGTTTGGCTCAGCATACCATATATTTGGAGGAAAGTGCTAACCCCATGAGACAAAATCAAAGACTGGTCAACACCAAGATTGAGATATTTATGGGGAATGAGTTTACAAAGCTTATTGAACCCAAAATTATCTTCCTTTTCAAAAATTCTTCATGAATGGAAATTATTGTTCCCATGAGGAAAAATAATGGGGAGATAAGGTTGTGCATGGACTTTAGAGATCTCAAAAAGGTATCACTAAGAGATCACTACCCCTTACCATCTATGGATCATAATATTAAAATAATTATAGGTTCATAAAGGTTATATTTTCATAAAATCAAGTATTAGTGAGGGAGGAGGATCAACATTCATATTTAAAACCAAGTGAGGCACTTATGCGTACAAGAAGATGCCCTTTAAACTGTCTAATGTAGGGGATACCTTCCAAAGGGAAATGGATGTGGCCTTATAAGGGCTCATAAATGAGATGGAACTAATCTATATTGATGAAATCACTATATTATCAAAGGATCCTAAGGATTATTTGACACATTTGAGGTTGGTGTTTGATAGGTGTGAGTAGTTTGGGGTCTCCTTGAACCTCAAAAAATGTATATATGTAGTCCAAAAGGGAAGACTTTTAGGATGTGTTGTGTCAAAATATGGACTCTTTATTGAACCTAAAAGGATATAGGTAATCCTTTCATAATAACTTCCCAAACACAAGAAAGGATTGAATTTTTTTTGAGAAAATGAACTTCATTAGAAGATTCATACCTGGTTTTATAGAATTGGTGAGGCCACTAACACAGCTACTTAAGAAACATAAGGAGTTATCAAAGACCAAACAAGGTAAGAGAATTTTTGAGGCCATCATGTAGGCCATTGATCAAGATCCAATGCTCCTGAACCCTAATTTTACAATATATTTTTTCATGTTTGCCTTCTTTACAAGTGACACTATTTTTGCTATACTCATGCAACAAAATAGTGAAGACCTAGAGCAACCAATAGCCTTATTCAGCCAAGCATTTGATGGGTATGAGGAGATGTATACATTTTTTTTTTAAATTATTATATTCATGGGAATCCTTCATAATTTTATACACATGGTGTCTAATAATAAGATATTTGTCATGGTAGTTCACCCTAACATTAAGTATTTCATCCTTAATAGAGACTTAAGTGAAAAGAGGGACAGTTGGGTCATCAAGTGAATGGATTATGACATGGAGGTGAAACTTATTAATTTTATGATGGGTATATTAGTATATGATCACCTTGAATCAGATGTTAAGAAGGATAAATAAATGGTTTTTGTAGGCCAATGTGATCGACAAGTAATTACAACTATGTCTCCTTCTAGTTAGACCTAAGACATGGTGAAGTTCTTCCAATTATATAAAAAAAATAGAAGTTACTTTAGATTATAATGCATCCCTTACATATTATTTAATGGGTATCTTTATGAAGGACCTTGGTGACATGATTTTGAGATGTGTAGAGACTAGTCAAGTTAACAATCTTTTAGAGTAGTTTCATGATGGGCCTATAGGAGGGAACTTTATATATAAGTCCACAACATAAAATATCATAATATAATGATAATTTTGTCCAATTTTATTTAGGAAATCCCATTCCTAGGTTAGGAGGTATCCTAAATGTGTTATGTTCACTAGCAAGTAAAGACTAGTTGCATTGCCTATAAAACCCATTCAAGTTGAGCATCCCTTCATTCAATGGGGAATATACTTTATAGGTATGACTCACACCCAATATATTTTTAGAAACAAGTGCGTTTTTAAATCTAATAATCACTTTAATATTTTGTTGGAGGCAACTACACTCAAGGATGAAAATGAGAATTGAGTTTTGGAGTTCTATGATACCTAGTAACTAGCTTTGGGGTCACCTCCACCACTATATCAGATAATGAATTAGAATTAAGTAGTGTCAAATGTGATTTATTGGGCCATTAATAATGGTATATACATCAATTATTCATCTAATTACTATCCACATGGAAATAGATGAGTAGATTCCACCAATAAGAATCTTATTAGGATCATTAGATGGACAATGGAGGACAATCAAAGGGAGTGGCAAACAAAGTTAAGGACTACCTTATGGGAAGATAGGATTAATACTAATAATTATACCATTCACTCACCTTATCTATTTTTTAATGTCAAATAATCAATACTTCCCATTTAACTTGAGCTTCTAGCCTTTGAACTTGCACACTAGCTTGAAATCATGGAGAGTGATGCAATGAAAGTGAGGATAAATGAGTTGAGGGACTTGTAAGAGACAAGATATGGTTCCATGTATACCATGTGGTCCAAATAAGATAAATTAAAAATTTAATTTGACAATATAGCCTCTTTAAAGACCTTCTAACAAGGTCACATTGGATTTAAATGGGATGATGACCGTGCCAAACCAGGTAAGCATTCAAAATTTGATGTTCTCTAGAGTGGGATATATATATTTATGAGATGTAAAGATAAAAATGTCCTTCCAAATATAAAATATCATTATTGAGGAACTCTCTATCTTTATCAATGGGATATTCCTCAAGTATTATTATTATAATCACAAAATTGTCTTTTACATAGTAGTTAATTTCCTTCATCCAAGTGTTAAAACACATGCTTTGTTAGTTGTTTGCTTATATATAGTTACATGTTGTTGTGTGTCTTTGTTGTTTATTATTTCTTGTTTTGTGTTGTGTTGATTTTATTTAGTTAAATATTTGCAAGGTTTGATTAGTTTAGTCAAAATATATTTATCCTAAGAAGGAGTGATTGGCAAAGAGATCTTGGGTCCTCTTGACCAATAAGAAGGTCAAGATTTTAGAGTCACCAAAAATATTGGCTACATTCTTCCCTCAAGACTAGAAATGAGTCAACCTAGGTCTTGATTATACTAGTCACCTAAGACTTTACTCTTATCAAACCTATTTATGAACCAAGGTAATTTAAAAGAGATCATTGGTTATCATGTGAAGGATAATAGGTCTAAGTGTTTTCTCATGTCAATAAAACATCATGGTGGTTGTCCTTACTTCCTATTTCAACTTGTGTCAAGTTTCATCCATGTTTTAAGGTAAAAAACAATCCTTGAAGTGGTCTTAATAGTCTAAATGTGCCATGGCAGATATGAATAAATGTTGAAGTTGATAACTCATCATGAATCTATCTAGTGTGTTGAGGATATATAAGGTATGGCTTGATCACAAGTTTTAATAATGTTTTGAAGGTACATGATAACCTAACTTGGATATTTATAAGGTTCCAATGTCTTTTAATAAGTGTTGAAATGATATTCATTTGAAATATCCTCTTGAAACTATATATATTATCTAAAAAAAGAGTATTTGGCCTTAAAATGATGATATTTGGCCTTAAAATTCCACTAAAGCATAAAATATGACTTTAAATACCCCCATGATAACCATATTGCCATAACCAAGTAGTTTTATATGCTAAAATTCTCATTCTCACAAGTCAACACCCTTATTTACCATGAAATAGGCACCCCAGATGTGAATTCATGCCCCTTAAAATTAAAAATCCATACCATGAGTTTTAAAAATTGTATGACCCCTATTTTCATTCCTCTTACATGCCAATGGTGGTTCAGAATCTAAATCATGAGAAAATGTAGGAAATTTATAGGTTGCAAAAGTTTTTAGAGTGGTGCAAATCCATACAATATGAATTTTCTCAGATGGAGTTACGGGTACACAATGGGAGTTCAACACAAGCATATGATGAATAAATAAAAGTGTTTTAGGGCTTAAAGAGCTAAAAACTAGTTTAGTTACTCCACCAAGCTCTTTGGTAAACATGGAGAGCACTTCAGGTTTGTGTTTAGTTCATATATGAGAAAGAGGGTGAGGGTTTAGGATCTTGTCCAAATAAAATATATTTGATTAACTTCCAATCATGGGCACTAGTTTAATAATTATTCTTCTATGTTGTATGAACAAATCCCAAGAAGCTGAGTAACCTAGTTACCATTTTCATCTACACAGGGCAAAAGAAGGGTAATAGTTTCAATGTATTTTTAGCTTGTTTAAATAAACTAGTGGTTCTTCATATCTCCTCTTGACCAACAGAGACATCCCATGGTATCCTATATCTCTGGTTCACATGTGTGAGCCTATAAAAGTGATAAATATCTAGGTTTCCATTATTTATAGATTGTAAAATAACGTTTCATTGGTGAGCAAGAGTATTTACTATATATGTATGAAGGTGAATAATTATTAAAGGTGTAATAATGGTTCCTTGAATTTATTCATGTATCCTTAGTTCAATTTTAATTTTCATATAAAACTCCAACTCTCTCAAGTGGAAATTCCAAGTGAATATTGCATGCAGGTTTGGGTTTCATTATAATAAAAGGCAATATGTTATATAATATTGGCTTGGAGGTTGTCAAAACATATTAAAGGATAGAAAATTAGTGTTTTATTCATACCAAAATTCCCTTCTCTAAAAATTTGCAGACCTTATCATAGTCCTCATAGTCTAAGAATCCACCATCGAGGTCTCAAACACCTTCATAGTCTTGTTTGACATAGACTAAGGTTTTTTATTAGAGTTTAAGGTTTTTAGAGAGTCTTAGGTTTCCATTATTCACTAAATATGATTCATTGAAGACCTCCAAGTGTTATTATATATTATTTATGTGTGTATATATGTTAAGGGTCCATTTAGATCATTTTAATTATGATTTCACAGTCCAATCTAAGCCCTAAAAGAGCCTATATCATTTGACAACCTTATCACTATCAACTTACCTCATTATAAGCAATGTTTCCAATTTTTAAGCTCCATATGACCTTACCAATCCTCATTCAAAGGTATAAACTCTATACCAAAGTTGAATTCATAAAAATAAGTTCTAGATACTCCATAAGGTTATCAAGTGTCATCAATGCTATGAGAAGTGAATCCATACAACTATAAACCCTATTGAGAGAGAAAATCACCACCTACAAGAAATTACTCAAATCCACATTTAAAGTGCTTCAAGATATCATATGCATACAAGCCTTGAATATTGGGTGCCATGACCATGTAGGTATCTACCTTAAATAGAGGGTATTAGATTCATGTTATACCCATTAGGGTCTCAAACATGACATAAAGACATAGGTTTACTCAAAGACTTGCCTATAGTCCCTCTTAACAGTCAATGTGCATATACCACTACCTATAAGGCCATTGATGATTTGTGTCCCACCTTGAAATGAGGCCAAGAATTCCATGGAAATGAGACAACTCAGACTAGGTTAGTAATTAAATCATGATAATCATGAAGTGTTGATAAGATGGTTTGAGTAGATGACTAAACAAATTATTGCAATCATATAAAATTAACTAACCCTACTTAATAAACCTAGAGTGCATGAATATATCAAATTATATTGACAAAAAAACATAAGAGATAATATGAAGATGATAAAAACACATATATCTCAAGACTTAACATGATGGCGATACCAGTCTAGGGTGACTACCTAGTCTGAGTTGGATACTCAAGACATATAGGCCTTATGTATGTTTATGTAAATGAACCTTGTTGGTAGAGTTAAAAAATATAAACCTTAGGGATATGGTCAAGACTTTAAAGTTAATGTTGGATCCCTAATTCCATCCCTAAAAGGAGCTAAATGGGATTGCTCAGGTTACTAATATCAACTATTTCAATCACCTATACATAGAATAGTGATGCTTAAGGCAAACTATAAGAAAGATAAGGGATGATGCTAGGTCTAAGAAGATAAGAGCATGTACATAATATATATATTAGATTAGGAAGGATGATTTAAAAACTTTTGATCTATAAATTCACCTACAAGAAAGGAAAGTTATAACACTCAGTCTAACCCTATAGGTCTAAAGACACATCTAGGTCTCAAGATCCCATATCCATTTTATGGGAAAATGTAAACCTCTAGGTAGACTAAATATAGTGTGGGGGTGTATGAAGATGTTTTATACCCTAAAAAATGTGTTTCAGGCAAGGGAGTGTAATGAAATAGTTTATTTTAGGTTGAGCCCCCCTTTCGAGGTCCATTGCTTTAAGCAACCATATCGAGTTGCACCTTCAAACACTCATATCTCTCATCATAAAGGGACTCAGACCTAGGGATAATAAGGGAATTTAAGAACCAATATGGACTCAAAATTCATAAAGGAGTGGGTGGAATTTAGGGTCTAATATTTATGAATGAATTCTAATAAGGTAATCTACACAAAATGCCTAGTAAAGAGCTTGAGACACACCATCTTTTGCTCATATCTCCATGTATACTATATATAGAAACTAAAGATATTTAAGAGATATGAAGGGGTCAATAGGATAAAATATCATGATAATAAATTTTGGTTTGGATGTCTATATTTTATAAACCATTGTTAATATGGTGGACCTACAAAACCCTTCTTAAACCCCATCTCAAACCTGATGAAGGAATTATTACCCAAAATGCATCCAACTAAATTGGGCTATGGAATAGATCTAATGGTATCCATAGGTCTCCTAAGCACTAAAATGACCTACTATTTGGCATGTGTAGGGGATATATTATACAAATCAGGCCTGAGAGAGCCATTTTAAGTATGTAAGTGAAGAGTTGATAAGTATCTACACACTCCACATGTTTTTGGGGAGGGAAAGGGGCCCAAAGGTCTCAAATAATTTCACATTAGCCACCTATAGGGGCCTCCATGATCGATATGCTCTTGAAGATAGGCCCAAATTCTTAATTGAGAGATTTTATGCATGCAACATGAGGTAGATGGATTAATTAAGCCAATATAGATACTTTAAGGGCCCTCAAGTTTGGTTCTTTCTATATGTCACCCAAAACCTTTAAACCATTCCCATTACCCCAAGCTTGAAGATAACTAAACCATATTCATTAAAGGGTGTATATTGGAGTGCTAACATTACCCTGTAATGTACTTAGAGAGGGCTATAATAGTAGAATGGCTAATAAAATAGTGAATAGTGGTTTAGTACCACATGCATAAGAGTAAGGAGTTGTGTAGATGATAATTAGTATACATAAATGGTTATAGATTAGTGTTAGGAATCCAAGAAGTTATTTGTAATAGAGATTGATTTAATAGGAAGTTTCCACCTCAAAGAGGCTAGTAATATGGAGATATTACTTACTCAAAAGGAGTTATTTGTAATCAGCTTTTTGAGTTCAATATATGCAGTTTGGACTGCTATTATGTCATAAAAAAAAATCCCAAAGTTGATATCATTGTTATTAGAGTTATTTCTAGGGCCATTTTTTTCCATTGTATTAGATTTTGATTTCATTATTGTGAGGAATTTATGATTCTATGCACCATATGATCTCACCTTGTCTTAGTGGGAACCTAGTGATCATAATGTGGATATAAATTATTTCTATTTTTATATTTTATGAAAGCTATTTAATCTAATTTCATGGTTTGGGTAGAAACATCAAATTGAAGAGTTGTAGGAAGGGTTATCTATGAGAATGATTTACAAATTATCTAAGATATTTTGGAGTGAATTTATTTTAAGAGTGATTTTATTGTTTTTAGGTTGAGAGATGTGTTCTGTTAAAAAATGAGTGGGAGATTATAAGTGTTAAAGTTCAAGTTCTTTGAAGCCAACTATATTTGTCAATTATTTATAGTTTTAAGTGCAAATCTATGTTTTTGGTCCTAAAAAGACTTGGGTGTTCTTATTCAAATTTCTCATTAATGGTAGTGAATTGAAATAAATAATTTATAGGTTTGGTGTGCCTCTATCTTATATTTCTATTATAGTTTACGGTTTTGATTTTAATTTGGTATATTAAAATATATAGTAGTTTTAGTGACTAATACTATGTTTTTAAAAAATCAAAATATTGGTTGTATTGTAAAGAAAACATTTTTGGATCTCATGGGGTTTTATAGTTTTTCTAGTGCTAATATCATTGGTGCATTAACTCAACTTTGACAAACTAGTAATATTAGGGAATATTATACTATGTTTGAAATAGTAACCATCAACATCTCCACAACATTCTTCATTCATTACTTCATTGGTGAACTTCAAGATGAGATTCAAGTAGATGTTCAAATGTGTTAACCACAATCCATGAAGGAATCCATGGGATTATCTAATCTCAAATAAGATTGCATCTACTATAATTGTGGTAAGACACCTTTATTTTTATGTTCTTACACAACACCACCTCTTCAGGACATCAAAAAACCAAACATTTATTCCCTTTTGGATGCACATCAGTAGGTTCCAAATGATCTCATTCAAAAAATAAATATGCATGAGTAGGCCCCTGATGAGCTCAAGATGACAATAATAGATACCAAGTAGGGAACTAAGTCTTCAAATCCTTAAGAGAAAAATGTTAAGGGGATGGCATGTATCCTCATTTCATTAATTAGGATGACTATTTTGAGCACCTTGCTCTCACTTTGAGGATATGATCATCATGGTACAAATTGCACTTCAATCTTTAGTTATAGTTCTCATTTTCACCTTGTTGATGTACATGTTCATATATGAGCATAGTTGAAATAAATGAAAGTATAAAAGGACACATGGATGTTCCTCTATCTAGTCTTTAACCTATTTTTCGTATGTATGGTCTGGCCTTCATTTGGTCCTCCTCTTATTTATTATCATTTTTCAAGGGTAAAACATATTTAATGGGGATGGAATGTAATGTACCTAGAGAGAGGTATAATAGTAGAATAGCTAATATAATAGTGAATAATGGTTTAGTACCACATGCATAAGAGTAAGGAGATATTTAGATGAGAATTAATATAAATAAAGGGGCATAGGTTAGTTTTAGGCATATAAGAAGTTATTTTTAATATAGATTAATATAATATGAGGTTTCCCCATTGAAGAGGATAAAAATTTAGAGTTGTTACTTCCTCAAAGGAAATTGTTTGGAATCAACATTTTGTGTTTAATATATGGAGTTTGGACTATTATTATATGAAAAATAAGCCTTAGGTTTCTATCATACCCTCTATTTGAAACATTATAACAAAAAATGTGAGGAATAAATACATGAAATCAAATTTAACCCCCATGGTAATACCACAAAAGGTAGAAATACGTAACCAAGATCCATTATGGGGGTCTTATTCTATGATTCTTGATCAAATCCTTTGAACCTCCTGTTGACCAAATTTGACCTATAGGTCAAATTGGGGGACCCCTAAGTAAAAAATTGGTTTTTATATGTTTTATGGGTCTAATTAATATGTAAAAATGTGTTTTATAGGTCAATTAATGTCATTTAATGTTATACTAGCCTTGGTGCTTAGTCATTTTAGTCATTTTGGGTCATTTTAAGGTTAAAAATGGTGCATTTAATGACTTGTATGGATTTATTAGGAAGTGTTAAGATTTAAAAAGTTTATTTCACATGAAATGTGTCCTAAGAGGTCTTAATAAACTTTTTAAACTAAAAAGTGGTAGGTTATTTAGAGGAAAGGGTAGTTTTCTTAGGGAAAATGGCGAGTTTGATACTTGTACGATCTATGGGGATGTCTGCCATGTGGGAGAATATCATGGTATGTATCATAATATTACCAAATCTCAAATAATTTTTTTAAGTGCTCTAAAAGTGACATTTTTGTCCCAAAACCATTTTGCTCCTTTTCACCCCTCTTGACAAGCAAAAGTAGTCTTCAGGTTTGTAGTTGGTAAAAACAAGGGAGGTTTAATATTAAACACCTTAGGGAGGTGAAAATAAACTCATATACCTTAATTTAAATTAAAATATTTTTAATAATGATGGATTGTGCCTCATGAACCATCCTCTTGAAGTTGATTGTGCATTTCTGCCTACTAATCTATGTACCCTATAAGTTTTTCTCTATTTTTGGAAATTACATATAAAATAATTGGTTATGTTAAATATAGATGATGTTTTATCCATTTTATAATGTTATCCATTATTTTTTTCAAGTTTTAGGTGTTTGGAAGAGTCAAATATCTCAAAGTTCCAAGAAGATACACCTTTTTGAGTTACAGGAAAATTTTCACCATTTCCAGGAACTTCATGCTTGTTCATGGTTTAAGAGGGTTGGGATAGATATTTTATCATTTTTTAAATGTTATCCTATTTCTATTTTACCTTAAAATCTCATATTATAAGGCATGTTCCATGGGTATAGTTAATAAACTATGCATATGCAAGCAACTCCTTGAATATGCAAGTATCTCAAAATGATTTCATGATGGAATGGGAGATTAGAGAGGTGTTTAAAATATTTTTGAGTGATAATAATGTATTTTTACACTTTGGTAAGATATATATTGAATCCAAATCACATATTTCTTTCACACTTCCTATGCATACAGTCTTATGCCATTAAAATGCACTTATAGGTGTCCTCATGGATGAGTTCATGTTAAAAGGGAGGTATAGATACTTGTTTCATATGATTTATAGTGTGGATATTATTTTGGATGTGTTGGGATAATAATAAAAATAATTTGATATCCAAACACAATGCATATTGACCATACTCCTCTTTACTGCCTAGATATGGGAAAATGGTCATCTATAGGCGACAATACAAATAACTGAAGAGTATTGTTTTGAAACATTGAAGAATTTTTGAGCCTTCACTAAGGTCATAGTATGTTCAATAGGGTATAATATTACCATTTTAGGTTTCAAGTTGGTAATTTGAGATGGATAAGCCTTAAAAACAACAAATGATAGAATTCAGGCCCTTTTTCCCTAAATTATCAAAATAAAGGCCTAAGACATTTTTGGGAAGGTCATTAAACAAGGTTGTCAATGCCCTTTATGCCTCCAAATGTAATAATATTGTAGCCTCTATAAATCATATGAAATTGTAAAAGTAAAAATGACAGTTAAGTAATGGAGATTAGTTGATGAAGGGCTCAAACTTGTCAATTTATGTATTGAGAATAGGCAGTGAAAGTTGTAGGCTTGAGTCTAGAAAAGACTTTTATTCACTCAAGTTGAAAATTATACTATTCCCCATAATAATATTGTTCAAAATGATTAAAATGAACATTCATGTAATAAATATCTTATAAGGACGAGGATATATTGCTTTTGCTTTCCATGAATACCTTCAGTCTATTCAAATGGCCTAAAAAGATGCACCCATAACCAATATAAGGTCCAAGTTTAAAAAGTTGATTCTCTCTTAGAATATATGATTTTTAGGAATGTTTAGTAGTTTTGAAATTATGGGGAGATTATTTAAATTTTAAATTGTCTTAAGAAGCAAATGATGACCTTTTAAGCTCATTTATACCTATAATGTGCACCTACAACCAGTTATAGGTGACTGTAGGCCTACCATGATAAATACACCTGATAATCTCATGGAAAACCTTAATAAAAGAATAAAATTATAAATTTTAGTTATAATATGGTGTAATGAGTTTATTTTAGGGTTGTATTTTTGTTTTTAGGGTCTAAAATAGGTAAGTACACCTTTAGAACCTCTCACAGTCAATTGTAGTTGATTGTGAGAGGTAGAATAAAAAAAGGATTGTGTTTAAGGAGTTTTAGCATTAAAAAATGAGTGAATGAATTGAATTAGAATAAAAATGAATCTAAGGAGATATAAATGGGTCTGTATACTTTTATTTCAAGCTTAAACGTGCAAGGACAACCTACAGGATTCACTTTTGGAGAACATAGGGAACATAGTCAGCTAACTGTGACTGACCCTATGAGCAACCCAACCCATAATGTGTTAATTACAAAAATGAAATTTAAAATTTAATTTAGTAATGTTTAATTAAGTTTTAAATAATATTTTAAAATCCTTATCCATGTAATTTATCTTTTAGGAGTCACTCTTAAGAAAGGAAAATAGCAAAACATAGTCAAGGTTATACTCAGTCCTAGCTAAGCAAAGTATGAGGGATATGAGAGAATATTGAGGTGATTAATTATCTTAAAATACCTTGGTAATGGTTTTTTTATTAAATATTTAAATCCACATATATCTATATTTAAATCCACATATCACTTTATGTGGTTAAACCTTGCACAGTCTGCTCTCCACAAGTTTTCCTTAGAATTTGAAGAAGTTAAGGGGTCTATTGATATAATAAAAAGATTTTATTTTTAAAAAAATAACCTATATTAATTTTATAATCCCATAAACTATGTATTTTGTCTATAAAATAGGGGAAGATCCCTTTGTTTTGTCGTAGACAGAGGGCACTTCACTAGGTGCATTAATTGGTAGTTTTGAGAAATGGAGGAAAAGAGATAAACTAGGTGATGTTTGAACCTTTAAAATAAGTATATAAATATGGTAAAAACATATTAAATTAATAACAAAATTTCATAGGATGAGGTAACTCAATAAGTGGTACAAAACTATAGGAGTTGTATTCAGGTGCATGAAGCAAGGGTATGCCTATATTGCAAACAAGAGCTCATTTTCACTTCTATATCCAAGTGATTTTTACATATAATTGGATAATGTTTTTATGGTCCTATCATATATTTATGATCCATTTGAATTCAAATAATATTAATAAGATGATATAAAACACAAAGTTTGTAGGCAAGTTATAAGACCAACATTAGGCCTAGTGTCCAAAGAGGAGGCCACTCACACTTTTAACCTTGTAAATGAATTTAAACATATTTTAATATGTTTATATTATGTATAAATATGTTTTAAATCTTTAAAATTATAGATAAATCTATAAATAATCCATTTTTGGCTTAGAGACAACACTAGACTTGCAAGAAATTGAGGAAAAGGCTCGATAGGACAAGTTTGAACACTCATACCTCTCTTGATGCTTTGCATGGGAGACAAAAAGGTTTATATGAGATATAAGAGGTATTTAGAAATAAATTTTTGTAATTTTTATAGAACTCCAATGTCATAACTTTATGAACAAACTTTAAGAATAAAAATAGGCTTAAAACCTTCCTAAACCCTTGCCAGTGACTAGTTTGGAGAAATGGAGTTAGAAAGTTATTCTAATGGAAAAATTTGACTATGATTATTATTGGAACATATAAAATACTTCCTTAATCTACTACCCATGTGTTTTTGTTGTACAAACTTGTATGGATAGGGTACAAAATAGGATTGTATTGATAGTTTTGTGCATTATGTAGGTTATAGAAGGATTATGAGGATGAAATAAAATTTGGAAGGAATATATAGAATTTTTATAACTAATTATGTCCATTTAATTATATTAAAATATTCCTAAGTATGTAAATAAATAGTTTCATCTCAACCAGTTGAAACTAGTATAGTGGACATGATCGTGAGAAGGGCAGAAAACTTCAAGTGAGGTGATTTTAACATCTAAATGATGATTATAAGGCCATAAATGGTATTTAAAATTTTAATAAACTACATTTAATTTATTTTAATGTGAAACTAAATTCAAATTTGAGGATAAGTGTGTAGGGTACATGAAAAAGGTGTTTTTTAGAGTGCACATAGTGATAGATTCTTTATAGATTATTCTAAATGACCAAGCCTACAAAACATTCATGGAGAGATATGTATAAAAACCTTAAATTTAATTTTAATCATCATAAATATCCTTAATCATTTTTTTAATGTTCAAATAGTGCTAATTATTAAAGTAGTTTTTTTGAGCTAGTTAAATGAATTTCATGCCACTTTACAAGAGTTTAATGACTTGGATGGACACTTGGGCTTCCTAACCTTTCATATTTCATCATAAAACATATTAACATGAAAAAATAACTAATTCTATTATCTTTAAAAGTGTCCTTATTACCCTTGAAATGATCTCTTGTCCTCTCTCTCTCTCTCAAGTAATATAAGAACTAGCTATTTTGGCCATTATAACTTATGCTCCACCTGAGTATGGTGAAACCCTACTTATTTACATACCATTTTATTAATAAGACTATTTAATTTTAACTGTTAATGACTTTTTTTATTTTTCTTTACTTGAATGTTGGATCTTGCTTACTGAAGATTGGATTCCTTAGCATGTTGTCTCATTATTTCACCCTATTTATAGTTGTAAAGCTTCTTATAGTAGGGCATGTGAAGGGTTATAGAAAATTTTAAGGATTAAGTGACTTATTATATTCATTAGTTCCATTAAATTCATATTTTCTAGTGCTCTTATCTTTACACATTCATCCATAACCTCATAATGTAACATTGATGTGGAAAGATAAAGATTGGAGAAATGTATGTTTAGTTTGTCCCTTATTTTCATGTGTATCATGTAGCTTATTGGAGTTCATCATCTTATTTGGTGTATCAACTCCCTTATAATATTTTTATTTTAGTTATCTCTCTCCCTTTCCCCCTCAAATTTTAGGTGTAGATTCAATCCAAAGTGGTACATCAAGGGAGCTAGCCCTATCTAGAAATTCACCTCATCCTTCAACTACCCACAAGCTTAAAGGTTTTTCCATTATGCCACTTAGATGATGATAGATTATGAATCTCCTCAAAGGATAAAAATCCAAGTGATAATAGTTTTTGGCACATCAAGTGTGAATCTTGGTCCAAGAAGTTAAGAGATTTTTATTGTTTTCTCTCAAAAATCAGCCTTTGGAGACATCTATCCAAGCATCAATGGTGTCTCCAAAGTTATATAAGATGGTCAAGCAGCCCAAGTTTTCCTTTAAATATTTTTGGTAATATTTTTCTTCATGTTATTTATTTCAATGACGTTCCATGGCTAATTTTGGTGTTGAATACTATTTTACACAAGTTGGTAAGACATATCCATTTTATGACACTCCCTATCAGCCTTGGTGTGATCCTTATTAGTCTTGCTATAATACATATCAACTCCCACATGGAAATTATTAGCTTTATCATGATTCTTACCAGTCATAAAGCCAGCCTCCTTAATGTCTTGCTCCCTTTAGTCAACATAGACACTTCTCAATTCAATCCATTTCCACCTTCAAGAAGACACTCTTGGGATATGAGAAGTACATGTTGGAGCTTGATACAATAAGGGTAAATGGAAAATATGTTATTATAAATTTAATTAATAAGGCAAAATATGCATTAGGTCTGGTTGAAAGAGAGTGGATACATATTGAGAGAGATAATTTGCAAAGGATTGCAAGTGAGATGCTAGATGTGAGTGGTTTGATTGCATCCTTGGAGGATAAACTAAGAGTTCATGAGGATTAGTCTCACCAAGTCTATCAGACTTCATATTTACTTCCACAATTTTTATATCATCCATATTTGAATCCCTACTCATGAACCTAATAAAAATTATGAAAGTCATCCTTTTACAAATCAAGTTGAAGAGAGAGTTAAAAATAATAGAGTTGTGTTTGAAGCAAATCTTTATAGGAAAATTGAGTTGGCCAGTGTGAAGATGCAATAGTACATGCTAGTAGTAAAATAAGTGTAATTTAAGACCTTATTTCCCTCTCCAATTACATTTACACCTCAATAAGAGACCTCTAGATATGACATTCCAAGTTGGAGACAAGGTGGAAATTCCAAGCCTAAGGAGACTCCAATTTCCTTAAATACTTCATCCACTCCTCAATATGCATCACCACCTCAAGAAAATACTCTTGATCCCAACATCCTGAGTTGGAGTAATATATTTGAATCATAGAGAAAGGAGGAGAAAAACCTAGATAAGTAGTGTGAAATTAAATAAAAACTTGATCCTATGTAAGTTTTTCCCACCCTTCCTAAAGAGACCTCTTATTCTCCATGTGAACCCTCTTGTACTCCTCCTCCTCATGATGATGCCTATGAAATTTAAGAGATAATTTTAAAATATATTCTATCCAAGTAGATTGAAGATTTAGAGGCAAATATGAAATTACTAAGTTAAGGTGTAATGAAAGGTTCAGACCCAAAATAAGATCCTATGCCTAAACAAACACCATCTACCCTTCCTCAAGATATTAATAAATATAAATAAGATTTGAATGAAGTGTTTTTCAAGTTTATGGAATAAAATCAAGTGGTTTTATCCCAAGGTCTTCCTCCCCTTATTTAATATCTTTTGAAAGAATCCCTTACATTGCACTCCCAAACTAATTTTGAGTTCTATGTGCCACCTCCACCAGCTAGTTCATCTTTTCCTTACCCCATCACCCTTTGCCTTGACATACCTATGGTATGGTAATGTAAATAAGATAATTTGGGTGACAAAAAATAAGAACTCTTACTTAAATAAAACCTAACTCCTTGGAAACCTCATCGGACTAAGTCACATGATTATAAGATGCCTAGTCTTAACATCATCAAGAAGGAGAAAGAAATGGAAGATCTTAAATCCATTGAGAAACAAAGTAATGATATGGTAGTTGAGATGAAAATTTATATCAATAAGGGATCATAAATTATGAATAAGAGGTGACTTCTTATGTGGAGATTTTTTATTGGGTTGATGAGGAAGAATATTTTCCTTTTGCTAAAGAAGAGGAAACCTGCATTAGTTCTTCCATCACTTTTCAAGATTTTATGGATGGGAAAGGAAAAGTTATTAATTATAATTTGGATGAATTGTTTTAAATAATTGGATCATGCTATAATCCTCTTCAAGGAGGATATGATCTGGTCAAATATGGAGAAGGTAGCTTTGGCATTCAAGTAAGTATGCAAAGGAAAAATAACCTTTCAAATATGTTCTTTCAAGAAGTATATACATTTCATGATGACATGTTTGAAGTCATCAAAATGTAATATAATCCTATAAATCAGTTGGGATAAACACATCAACATACATTATAAGGATGGAATAAGCTCCTATTGGCCTTAATATTTTAAAGAAAAAAATCAATCCTCTTGAATCCATGCGTACAAAGAAGATGTAGGTTGACCATGAGATGAAAATTGGGAAGTATTATGAGGTATGAAAATAATTTCAATATGAATATATCTATAATGGAGACCTATTTAAGGATGATCTACTTGATATCAGATCAAGTGAAGTGCTAAAGAATAGGTCTAATCCACAAAGCATTCAATGTCACTATGTTTCATCTCACCATGAAGATGATTTAATAAGTTTTCCTTTTTATCCTAGAAAGGAGCTATGATTAGTTTTTAGTTGTGAATAATAGTTGGTTTTATAATTCCCCTAAGTGCCTTGACTACACGTGTGTGTGTCTTGCTAGTTTGTTTCCTAGTTGTGTGTGTGTGTGTGTGTGTGTGTGTGTCATTTGATTTATGTGGTTGAGGTATTAGTGGTATTTACTTGATGTTAAATGGTCAAAGGTTTCATTTTTTGTCTCATAATTCAAATAAATCCTAAGCCTAATGAACTGCTAAGACTACTATTCTAGTTAGTATAGCAGGCATGCTACCCCTATGAGTCACTAACTTGTTGACTAAATTTGATCTACAGATCAAATTGGGGCACCCCTAGGTAGAAAATTGGTATTATATTTTTTATGGGTCTAATAAATATGTCACATGCTATTTTATAGGTCAATTAATGTCATTTAATGTTATATTAGCCTTGGTCCTTAGTCATTTGAGTCATTTTAGGTCATTTTGATGTCAAAAAAGGTGCATTTAATTAATTTTACAGATTTATTGGTAAGTGTGAAGATTAAAAAATATGATGTCACATGACATGTGTCCTAAGAGGTCTTAATAAACTATCAAAAGCAAAAAGTGGTAGGTTATTTAGAGGAAAGGATAATTTTCATGGGAAAAAGGTGAGTTTGGCACTTGTACAACCCATAGGGAAGTGTTCCATGTGGGATAAGATCATGGTATGTATATTAAGCTTCAAAAATCTTAAATACATTTTTGAAGTGCTTTGGAAGTGCCATTTTTGGCCCAAAACCATTCTACTCCTTTTCAGCCTTCTTAGCAAGCAAAAGCAGACTTTAGGTTTGTACTTGGTATGGATAGTAGGGGAGGTTTCATAAATAACACCTTGGGGAAGTGAAATTAAACTCAAATATACTCATTCCCATTATAATAGTTTTAATATTTATGTCATGTGCTTTATGAACCATCTTCTTGAAGTTGATTGTGTTTTTTTACCTGTTAATCAGTGTACCATATAGGTTTTGCTCCATTTTTGGAAAGTACTTAAAAAAAATTGGTTATGTTGAACATGGAGTATTTTTTATTCTTTATATAATGATCCCCATTATTTTTTTCATGTTTTAATGTGTTTGGATGAGTCAAATATCTCAAGGTTACAAGAAGATACATCTTTCTAAATTATAGGCAATTTTTCACCATTATCAGAAACTTCATGCTTGTTCATGGTTTTATAGGGTTAAAATAGGTATTTATCATGTTTTAAATGTGATAATGTTTCCATTTTACCTTATTATATCATCTCATAGGCATGTTTCATGGGTGCAGTCAATACACTATGCATATGCAAGTAGCTCCTTGAATATGCAAGTATCTCAAAATGATTTCATGATGGAATATGAGCTTTGAGAGGTGATTAAAATATTTTAGAGTGATATTAATTTATTTTAACACTTTTTAAAGATATATATTTAATCCCAAACACATATTTCTTACACACTACCTATGCACACAGTCTTCTACCAGTAAAATATACTTACAGGTCTTCTCAAGGATGAGTTCACGTTAAAAGGGAGGTATAGATACTTGTTTCATATCCATGATTGTTTGGATCTTATTTTTTAGGTGATAGGATAATAATAAAACTAATTTTATATAAAAACATAATTCATACTACCCAAATTCCTCTTCACTACCTACATATGGGAAAATGGTCATCTACGGGTGATAATACATATAATTAAAGAGTATTATTTTGAAGCATTGAAGAATGTTGGAGCCTTTCCTAAGGTCCTAACACATTTAATAGGATATATTAGACCCATTTTAGGTTTAAATATGGTAATTTTAGATGGATAAGCCTTCAAAACACAAAATGATAGAATTCAAGTCCTTTCCCCCTAAATTAGTAAAATAGAGGCCTACGACATTTTGGTGAAGGCCATTCAACAAGGTTGTCAATGAAATTTATGCCTCCAAATATACTCATATTGTATCCTCTAGTGATTAAATGGACGTATAAAAGTATAAATTTAATTTAATTAATGGATATTAGTTGTTGAAGGGTTCAAACTTGTCAATTATGTACTAAGAATAGGCAGTGAAACATGTAGGCCTGAGTCCAAAAAGGACTTTTCTTCACACAAGTTTAAAATTAGAATATGCCCCATAATAATATGGTTAAAAATTATTCAAATGAAAATTCATGTTATAAATACATTTTAAGGGGGAGGATATATTATTTTTGCATCTCATGTACACCCTTAGTCTATTTCAATGGCCTAAAAAGATGTACCTATAACCAATATAAGGACCAAGTTTGAAAAGTTACTTCTCTCTTGAGATATATGAGTGTTAGGCATGTTTATTATTTTTTAAATTATGGGTATATTATTAAAATTTTCAAGTGTATTAAAAGGAAAATGATGACATTCTAAGTTCTTTTATACCTACAGTGTCACTATAGGCCTACCATGAGCAATAGGCTTGATAACCTTTGTGGTACACCTTACTCCAAGCATAAAATTATAAATTTTAGCTATAATATGGTGTAATGAGTGTATTTTAAGGTTTTATTATTGTTTTAAATTCCTATAATAATAAATAACACCTTTATAACCCTTCACAGTCAATTGTAGTTGACTATGAGAGGCAGAAATAAAAAAAACTGTGTTTAAGGAGTTTTAGCATAAAAAAGTGAGTAAATGGATAAAATAATAATAAAATTGACTCAAATGAGATATAAATGGGTTTTATAATTTTATTTAAATATTAAACATGCAATGATAACCTACAGGGGTCACTTTTGGAGAAGAACATAAGGAACACAATCAGTTTACTGTGACTAACCCTATAAGCAACCCAACCCCCAATGTGTGAAGTCAATAAAGGAAATTTAAAATTTAATTTTGGAAGGTTTAATTTATGTTTAAATACTATTTTCAAATCCTCATCCAAGCAAGGTAGCTTACAAGAGTCACTCTTAAGGAAGGAAAATAGCAAAACACAGTCAAGGTTATACTCAATCCTAGCTAAGCAAAGGATGAGGGATATGTGAGAATATTGAGGTGATGAATTATATTAGGAATAAACATGGTTAAGGTTTTTATTAAGTATTTATATCCTCAAATATCATAAAATAAGGATAGATATATATCCAATCAAGTAACATATCACTCCATGTGGTTAAACCCTACACAGTCTGCTCTCCACAAGTCTACTTTAGAATTTGAAGAAGTTAAGGGGTATATTGATCTAATAAATATCTATTTTATTATGAATATAACTTATATTAATTTTATAATCCCATCAAATATGTATTGTGTATATTAAAATAGGGGAAGTTCCCTTTTTATCTCAGGTAGAGGGCACTTCCCTGGGTGCACTAATTGGTAGTTTTGAGAAATGGAGGCAAAGAGATGAACTAGGTGATATTTTAACCTTTCTAAGAAGTATATAAATATTAAAACACATAGGAAAATTTTAATAACCTTTCATATTATTATATAACTTAACAAGTGGTCCAAATCTATAGGAGTTGTAGCTAGGCTCATGAGGTAAGGGTATGCCTAAATCCCAAACAAGAGCTCATTTTCACTTATATATCCAGGTGAGATTTAAAAATAATTATATCATGTTTTTATGTTCATATTAAATGTTTATTATCAATTATAATGGAAAAAAACTTAATAAGATGATCTAAAACATAAGGATTGCAGTCATGCTATAAGACCAACATTAGGCCTAGTGTATAAAGAAGAGGCCACTCACACTTTTAACCTTATAAATGCATATAAATCTATTGAAACATGTTTATATGATATATAAATATGTTTTACAGCCATAAAATTTTATATAAAGCCACAACCAAGCCATTTTTGGCTCAGAGACAACACTAGACCTGCAATAATTGTAGGAAAAGGCTCAATAAGATAAGTTTGAACACTCATATCTCTCTTGATGATTTTAATTTTAGATAAAGAGTTCTATAAGATTTATAATAGGTATTAAAAAATAACTTTGTGTAATTTTTATACAAATCCAATGTCATAAATTTATGAACAAGCATTAATAATGAAAATAGGCCTAAAACCATCCTAAACCCTTGCCAGTGATTAGTTTAGATAAATGGAGTCTGAAAGATACTACAATGGATTATTTTTACTAGGATAATTATTTTAACCTAAAAATTAATCCCTCAATCTACTTCCTATATTTTTTTATATGAAATTTTACAGATATGGTACAAAATAGGATTTTCTTGATAGTTTTGTGTATTGTTCAGGTTCTAAAGGGAATCTAAAGATGAAATAAAGTTTGAAAGGAATATATAGAATTTTTATATCTCCATATTAACATTTAAATATTTTAAAATACTCCTAAATATGTAAACAAATAGCTTCATCTCAGCTAGTCAAAATTGGCATAGTGGACATGATGGTGAGAAGGGTGGAAAACTTCAAGTGAGGTGATTTTAAAATGTCCTTGATGCTTATAATTCCATGGAGGGTCATAAATTTTTTAATACACTCCATATAATTTATTTTTATTAGAAATTAAAGTCAAATTTGAGGACAAGTGTGAAGGGTGCATGAAAGATGATTTTTTTAGAGTGTAGGTAGTGATAACTCATTTTGAGATGATTCTAGATGACCAAGCCCACAAAAAAATCATGGATAGGCATGTATGAAATCCTTCACATTAATTCCAATAATTTTTCCTATCCATAATTAGTTTGGGGATGTTCAAATAGTGTTAATCATGAAAGTAGTTTTTTAAATCCAGTTAAGGGAATTTCTTGCCACTTTGTAGGAGTTTGATGACTTGGATGGACACTTGATTTTATTGACCTTGCATGGTTCATCCCACACCATTTTCCAATGAAAAATTAGATTATTCTCTCAACTTTACAAGTGTCCTTATGACCCTTGGACTTATATCTATTCCTCTCTCTCTTAGGTTCTATAAGAACTAGCCATTCTGGCCATTGTAACTTACACTCCACCTAAGTATCAAAAATACATGATCATTTTCATACCATTCAAATAATATTACTATTTATTTTTACCTCTTCATGATAGTTCTTAGTGTGTTTTACTTAAATTTTGGGTCTTGCTTAGTGAAGGCTATGGATTCCTTAGCATGTTGTCTCATTCTTTCACCCTATTTGTATTTGGAAAGATTATTCTTATAGGAATGTGAAGTGTTCTAGGAAATTTCAAAGATTAAGTGAGTTATTATATTCATTAGTTATATTCAAGGCCTATTGTCTAGTCCTCCTATCTTTCCACATTCATCCATAACCTCATAATGTAACATTGATGTGAGAAAATATAGATTCAAGAAGTATATATTCAATTTTTCCCTTGACTCCATGTGTAACATCCAACTTTTTGGAAGTCATCATCTTATCTGGGGTATCACCTCCCTTAGAATATTTTGATTGCAGTTATCTCTCTCCATTCCCCCCTAAAATTTTAAGTGTAGTTGTAATCCAAAGTGATAATTCAAGGGAGATAGCCCTATCTAGAGATTCACCTCATCCTTAGGCTACCCACAAGCCTAGAGGTGTTTCCATTGTGCCACTTAGATGAGGAGAGCTTAGGCATTTCCTTAAATGGTAAAAATTTAAGTGATAACACCTCCATTATCTCACTACCACTTATAAATCATGTTAAATCCCATACACAAAAGTTGGTGTGGTATTAGGAAAAAGCAAAATGCACTTACCATCAAATACCATAGCGTGATACAAAAAGTTTTAATGCTCTCAAAGCTATAATCTGAGACTTACTGGTAGAGGATGGTCTTTTATAAGTATAATTTAGGCTTGATTATCCTCATAATCAAACCACTAGAGTAATTACCACCCCAAAAATTAGTAAATTACCAAGAGGGTTAGAACAAGATTCAAAAGGGGAAGATAAAACCTCTAATAAAAATTAGTATTAACCCCTTTGGAAACACAAAAAACCAACCATTTTTTTAAATAGATTCAATACACATTCCACTTGATCTTAGAAATGAGGTCATAAAAACCAAAATCCCAATAAGACTAATGTGTCTATTGCAAAATCTCTTATTTTTGCTATAGAAAATACTACATCACCTATCCCAAAACCCAAAGTTTATATTCTAGGGAAATCACAAAATAACAATCCCTTAGATTTGATAAAGATATTGGTTCTACAATAACATCACCAATTCTTTATTAAAATTTCCTTATATTAACTTATAAAAAATTATCCCCAACATTATAAAACTATGATAGAGGCCTTAAAGAGCACCCAGGTATGATCAAATTAACCTCATCCTCTAGCATCCTTCATTGGATCCTTACACAACTCATCATCTATCACATTTCATGATTACAAAATATCCCCATTGCAACCCAATGACTAGGACCAACCATTATTTATCACTACCAAAGATAATCAAACATGGATCAAAAGAGTTATGATTGGCAATGGATCTAGTATAAACATTATCTCCTCACATTCTTTAAGGCAACTCCAATTACCAAAAATTATGATGGATCAATGTCTAGTCATCTTATGAGCCTTTAATGACATTGTTGCACACACATTAGGTAAAATCATCCTCCTCATCCAAGTAGGTATACATACTGTCCTCAATCTATTTTCTATGTTTAAGGTAGATTTTCAATAGAACATCCTACTATAACATCCTTACACACTATGCATTATGTCCCCTTTAGTTTACATTGATGCCTTAAATTTGAACATGAAGATACGATCCATGTTTTCCCAATAGACCCACATCTGTTCAAGAATTTTAACTTGACTTATCATCCAAATGATGTATTTATCCCCATAAATAAATTTAGCCTATTATTTTTGGGGGAAGCATCATCTAGTTCTACAATACCTTCATCCTGTATCCCTAATGAAAACTCATTTGACTTGGTATTCCAACAACTCTCTGTAGGGGACCATCAGTTGTTAACTCTTAGGACCTTATCAATCCCTCAAGAATATGTACACCCTAATTAATAGTATAATTACCAACCTAACATAATATATATTATATCCTTCACCACCTATCCTCTAAATACACTTAATTTATGGAGGAATTGATCAATCCCCTTTATAAGGAAATCCAAACATGTACCAAACCATTCTCATCTAACTTTTTCTTTCTCCACAAACCACACTACATAAAAAACTATTTGTAATTATGATATTGGAAAGGATTTGTATTAGGAGGTTATGAATAGGGACATCATGAGGTTATGATAAATGACCTTATAAAACCACACAAAATGCATGGCCTTAATTTCAAGAAAACTCCTGAAGCTGATAGTGAAAGCTCTTTACCATCCAATATATCTATAAATATGGATGACAATTCACCCTCATCCCCTCTTAGTTATCCTACAATTAGTAATGACATAATTTCCATCCCACCTAATTCTTTTTTGGATTAATAGCATTCACTTGGAATCTCTAACTTGTTAAAATAATGAGAAAACCATACACCTTCCCCTAGCTTTTCATTACCTAATAAATGAATATTCCTCCTTAGTCCATGTAATTTAGTCTCAAGACAATGAATATATTATAAAATATTTATGTTTAGGATACTCATATGTGAATAATATTTTACCAATTAATTCTCCTAATATTTTAAATGAGGTTATAATTGATATTAACATAAAAAACACTCTAGGCCCCATTAAACATCAAAGTTATCCAATCCTTAAATTCTCAAGAATACCAAGATTTCATAGCATTCTTTTCTAATCATATCCAAGCCTTTGATTTGTATTATAGTGATATTCTAGGGATAGATCCTTCAATGGTCATCCATACATCATCACCATTCTTGAAGATAAACCAATAAAACAAAAAATTAAAAGATGCATTGTCATGTAGCATTTATTGTCAAGGTAGAATTACAATGGTTGTTATATTTTAAATATATCCAAGCTATCAATTATCCTTATCATTTATCTATCATATTACCTATCACAAAACCCATAGGGGGACTATGCCTTTGTATCAAATTTCACAATTTTAATATTACTTGTCCAAAAGATGATTTTCCCATTCCTAATATCGACTAGCTCATGGATCTCACTAAAAGACACAAAATGTTGTCACCCATGGATGGATTTTATGGATATAACTAGATACTTATCACCCTAAAAGATCAGCATAAAACATCTTTTATTACTCCATATGTGACTTTTTGTTATAGGGTCATGCCTTTTGGTTTTAAGAATGTAGGAGTAACTTATTAGTGTGACATGACCTATATTTTACATGATTTAACTAACAAAATAATTTAATATTATGTGGATGTTCTCCTCAAGATATTTAGGTATTGTAAATATTACCTATGTATCCTTCAAATAATATTCACCCATTTAGTCAAATTCCAAGTTTGTCTTAACCCCAAAAATTGTGTCTTTGGGGTTTTATTAGGAAAGATTTTGGGTTTTATCATTTCAATTCAAGAAATTGAGATTTATCATACTAATATTAAATACATTATTAATATTCTACCTCTATCCAACCTTAATTAGCTTCATAATTTACAATGGAAATTATAGTCTATTCACCACTTTATTTCACAATTATTTGTGTGATGTCAATCATTCCATCCCCTTCTTAAGAAAGACATTCATTTTATATGAGACTCAAATTGTCAAGTAGGCTTTTATATGCTTAATAAGTGTCTCTTATCTATAGCTATCTGTTGATGATTAAATGTGTTACATCAATGAATCATCCCTTTCTCTTATCATGAATGTTAAAATAGAATCATGCCAGTTTAATATTTTTGGTCTAAAAGATAAAAAGAAATATAAATGATGTGTAAAGGGGTTTTTAAATGATTTGGGATAATTATAATTATTCCAAATACTTAATAATACTCTAATATTAATTTATATATCAAAATTTCTCTTTCAAAGAAGGAAACAAATATGATGATGTAATCAATCCTATCCAACAGAGAAAACCTATGAATTAGATAAACTCTTAAAGGAAAGATTTATGTTCATCACGAATATTTATGAATTAATAACTTATATGATATGTTATGCTTTAATCAAAATAGATAAATTGAAAATAAACAAGAAGAATGAAAAGATACAAATAAAATATTGAAATGAAAACCAAATAATACGATAGATATAACAACTATCATTTTAAAGAGATCTATAACTAAATCTAAAAAAATCAAGAAAATCAACAGAAAATAAAATAGTGTTAATCTAATTGTATAAAATAAATGTATTAAGATGAAGTCATAATGAAACTAAAGAAATAATCTAATAAATCTAATTAAACTAAAAACAAAATAAAAAAAAGAAAATTAAATCTATTCTAAAGACTAAAAATGGTTTAAAAAATAAATAAAATAACTTAAGTTATTTAAAGATAGAAGATCAACACTAATAACTAAATGTAAAATTATCTAAGTGTAAATATTTTCAAAAAAAATAAATAATTAAATAAAAATATTCTTAAATAAACACATTAATTAAATTAAAACTTAAATTAAGAAAATAATCTCAAGATTAACCAAAGATCTACTAGTCTTTAAATAAAAAGTCTTCTTAACAAGTAAATCAAATTTTACTAAAAAACATCACTTTTGATACAAAAGTCTTTAACATAATAACTAGTATAATATGAATTGATCAAAAAAAATGTTTCACACAATGAAGTGGTCATAAATATTCAGGACAAGTAGTCATATTATACTCATATGACTATTAATATGAAATCATCATAAGATATTAAACCTAACATCCCTTAGATAATTGGTTTATAAATTGAACAAAGAAACTTGGATATACATGTGCTTGTTAAGCAAGTTACTTAACCATTAGCTAAAGTGTCCTTGATCTATCTAAAATAGTTTTTTTTATCTTATAGATATTACACATAAATAAATATAAAGATGGACTTGAAATGATATAATAGTCTTTTCAAAAATACATGTGTAATGCTCCTCCTCTTCTATGTCATTTTGATCTTTTTTTAATAATCAAATCATCCAAATATAGTTGAGGAATAGGTTATAACTGACTTTTAGTTAGTTATTAGTCATGACCTAATTGACATTAATTAAATCAATTAAATTTGAATTATAATCTAACTCATTTTTAGATTTAAAAAATAAGTCTTAAGATCAAAATTAAAAATAATAAATCAAATGGACTGACTCTATTCGAGTGGGGGACCTTAGACATTATCATCACCTAGATAAAATAATTTATGTAAAAATATATAAATTAGCATAAGTAATTAAATGAAAAATATCACATCTAACATTCATCTAAGTGATGTACGATAACGAGGCACCATTTAATATATTCAACTTATGCCATGCTAATGAACTTTCAAGCATCATGAACAACAACCTCACCCTCTAGGGAACTTTCCATCCTCCATCTCTCCTTGCATATAAAAGGAGGGAAGTGGGAGGTGAAAAAGATCAATGTTTAAGCTATTAAATCCTCTTATACATAGGTATTCAAGTCTTATAGCATCTAGTCTTCCTTCAACAACCCAACATCAGCAAAAGAGACCCAAAAATTTATTGAATTTGCTTTTGAGGCCAAAGTACCTTTATTCTAGAAAAATTGCTTCAACCTCCAACCATCAACTGACTAGAAAGCTACAAGTATATCAATAATTTAGCATTATTATTTTAGATTTCTGACATTCTTAATCTAATTAGACCTATCTGTACCCTATTCCCTCTCTACCAGATCCTTAATAAAACTCTCATCTGACCATCTACCTATTTTACAACTACTTTTAGTAACCTTCAAAAACACATAGGAAACCATTGATGGTGAATAAAACCACCAGTGATCACCCCTAACCACTAATGGTTACCCAAGCATTAATGGTTAGCCTAACTATCGATGGTTTACCCAACCATCAATGGTCGTTATGGTAGAAAATAATAGAAAGTTATTTTCAACCCCTTAATCCCAACCAAACATAACTTTCTATGTTCCTACCTATCTATAGACCCTTTTCTAATTTTTTGAACTTGAATTCACCCCTTTTAGCATGAGTATTGACCCATTTTTTCTACATTTAGTCATTTTATTTAACAAGCATTCTACATTATTCTTGTATTACATTCCATTTATCTGATGCATTTATATTTACTTTATCATTTCTAAATTGATTATTATCAATAGTGGATTGACAACCTCCTAGTAAGTGTATGCTTCTTAGATATAGCTCAGCTAGGTAGTCCACTTAACTATCTTGATAATAACCCCTTTGTAAGTGCTTTATTATTTGTAGGTTATTTATTCTTGGACAAAGAGGAGTTCTCCATCTTTGTCTAGATTACGTGTACATCACCAACTAGGTATTTCTACTACTACCTTATTACTAGTTCCTTATCTTCTTCCAAAATTAATAAATGAGTAAAAATTAAGAAAAATATTTTGACATGTCTGGTGGGACCCTAACATCTTCTAGGTGCCCCTTCTTTCTTCTTTTATTCTATGCTCATCAAATGAAATATGAAATTTCTTTTGCACTTAAAATAAAATTTTGCATTACACTGATTGCTTGCTTGTTTTAGTTTATCTAGTAACTTAAAGGCAAAGTAATTAATCATAGTTTTCACTCTTGTTATCACACACTTATCCAAACCACATAATCAATCAACACATCAAAATAAACTTGAAACAAGGCCCGATTAGGATTTCATCACGTAGCAGTAAACCTTACCCTTTCCCAATAATCCTATTTGGAGGTCATTACCAAGGTGAGAACCAACTCAGATCTCTAGTTGATTATAAAATCTGAAATTCAATATATTTTAGCTAAGCACCTAACACCTTTATTGTTGTGGTGTGTGAAGTGAGAGGGTAGGCCCCAATACCAAGCCACATATTGAAGATCAATATAGATTTCTCTCTTGAGCACCTAAAAACAACTTGAAACTAACCTTAGATTTCCTCTTTAGTACCTGATCTATAATCCAAATTTCTTCTTTACACTTTCTACAACATAAGCCAAAAGTGATCTAAAAATAATCCTAAGTTTAAATGCACCTTTATTATATGTTTGGATTGCCTTGAATTCTTTCCTTTTTACTTTATTTTTATTTGAGTTGTGAGTTTTCATCATTTATTTTCTATTCCTCACTTGGTCTTTATTATATATTAGTTGGGGAATCAAACCAACCAAGAACCTACCTTCCAGCATCTTGCCTCCGTTACCTTGTTTAATGGAGAGCCTCTCTATAGTCTTCCCTAGAGATCCTAACTTTTCTAGAATATTATAAGATAACCCTCTTCACTTAGATCATTACCTTGCATATTAGCCACTCATACTCCCAACCTCACCTACAATCAACCCAACCTTACCTATAATAAATCAGCTTCAACTTCAACCAACCAAAAAACTGTCAACTACTACCTAAGCTAGTTATAATGTTAATGGATCAAATAATTAGAGTAGAGTCATTTATTTCTAGTACTCATGACCAATCAACCTTCACCTAAGACCAATCAAATCTTAACTACAACCAACTAAAAACCTATCAATAACCATTTAATCATCATCATACCTAAACAAGCACCTATCAACATCTATCAAATCAATCAAACCTAGACCATACTATCAACATCTTTTCTAAAACCTTGGGTTACCAACCCCAACCATCATATCAATTACCTCAACCTGCCTCATCAAAACTATAAAACTAAACGACATTATTAACCTTACCAACCTTACCCAACTTATCAACCTTATCAAATATAACCTTAAACTACCAACCAAACCTACCTAACTTATCAAACCTACCTAACCTATCAAACAAACAAACCTCATTAAACTAACCAATTAGCTTGCAAAATCAAGATCCTTTGGTGTACCCTTTTCCTAGGAAATACACCTCACTAGGGGAATCATATGCCTCAATCCTTGACAAACTCTTAGGGGCTTTTATCATTAACCTTCCTCAAATAAAAACCATAAATAGTTATCTTCTAAAGCTAATTGGGTTTATAGACAATAAATTTTATGTTTATTACCGCATAAATAGACATGGGATAGATAGATATGGATCTTTTAATATGCTCATCCAAAACCTTATTGATCACAAGGAGGTTTCAAATAATATTCTTTATGATCCTCCCAACATAGCCTTGAATATATTCAAGAAATCAATACTTGAACCCCTTCTTTCACTCATTATTGAGGAAACCCATAAACAAATCCTTCAACACAATGAGTCCCATCCATTTTATTTGACCCCTGGTAAACCTATAACTAAGGAAATCATAATCCAACTTTTAACCAAACCACTTTTTAGCCAAGTAGAACCTTCACACCTTCCATCCAAAATCAAAATCAAGGAAATCAACCAATCTCCTCTACTTACCCATGTAGAACCAGTCAACTAAACTTTTCTACTCATCCATGTGGAACCAACCAACCTATCTCTTTCATTTACCAATTTTATGGAAACTACAATTAACCCAACCTTACCCACTATTAAGACAACCTTAAAAACCACTAACCCTACCTCATCTACCTTCAAACAAACCAAACCTACCATTAACCCAACCAAACTTACCATCAACCCAACCTTACCTATGATCATCCACCTAACCTTACCTCACCAACTAAAGCAAACAATCAAAATAACCTATATACTAAATCAATTAACACACCTTTTAACTAGACCATAACAAATATATCTAATAACTCAAACCAAGATCAACCCATTAAACCTACCAACCCTATCATAACCTACCTAAATCAAACCCAATAGCATTTCTTAGACTTAGTGTACTAGATATCCCACCTGAACCACCACTTAAACCAACTAACCACTGACACATAATATTTAACCACTAACAACCTTTTCACCCTTCATAAACATTATTATTAAGCAATACCTCACCTTGGGATCCTTTTTCCACCTTAAAACCTCCATAAGGCTTTTTTCCATTTATTAACCCAAACCATACCATACCAATTAAACTAAACTAACCCTTGGTATTTTTGCCTCAACCAACCTAACCATACTTATCAACCAACCTTCACCCTACCTATTCTGGAGGTCATCCTCTCCCCAAATCATTGGATATCACCCTTTTCCACAAAACTATTGCCTACCCAACCTCACCCTTTTTTGCTAAAACAAAGTCTTTTCCACCTCTAATCAAGTGTCAAAAAGTAACTAGGGGACTTTACCTCTATGTTAACTAGTCTAACCAATATGGAAAAATTCAAAAGAGGAATTTTTATTTTAATTGGCTTGGACCCTAAATCATCACCCATAAGCTTGGATTAGGATTTTATCATTTGTCCTCTCTCGAAGGAAAACTAGAAGCTGAACCTCTCAATACTTCACATATGCATCCTTTCTTTTTTTAAAGAAGGAATAAACTCACTTTTATATCTAACTTAAGCTCATCCCTTGATTTATGATAATTTCATCTTCACCCACCTATCCCTCTCCCTTTGAGGATAAATGATTACAACATAGAATGATGTGATTAAACATCACAGTTGTAGCCTAATCATAAATATCAGTATCATGGCTCTACCCATAATATGGTTCTCATAGATACTTTTTATCTCTAATTAAATGGAATCCCATGATACTGTGTCTCTCGAACCCTTCCTTTCACCTTCTTATGCTAAAATATTTTCCCTCATAAAGGTAAACCTGAAAGCTTAATTAGCCTTGTCCACATCTAAAACCTTATAGTCCAAAACAAATATCATTTGGGTCATATATTTCTAGCATTGTAAACTGATCCCTTAAAGGACATCTACCAAAGTAAACAAGACCAAACTTAGACCACTCCCTTAAAATAAGGCTAAGTCAAATGGGTGAAAAGTAAACATTTGAAGCTTCTCACATTAATTAGCTTCACAAAACTATCAAAAACAAATATCAATAATAAGCAGACCCTATATCAAAATTAAAAAATCTATCCCCAAAAAAGCTACAATCAACTTTTATATCTAGCACTAGTAGACTTATTGCAACTATCAATCTACACCTAGAATTAAGACATGGACTTGTATACTATGGTTCTTAGATCACCTATAGAAGGGACAAACTAACCCACATAAGTTTACCTTACCTATCTACCCATTTCCTTTTTACTTACCACCTAGATTACCTTTATACCATATTTTTAATCAAGGGATTATGAAATTACTTGACACGATGTGATCAAGACACCTTTTTTATCAACCTAAGCATGCTAGTATAAAGCATTCAAAAGGCTTAGTTTCCTTAAGCCAATCTAACTTTAGGTTTCATTTTGTCCTTACCAATGAAAATTCATGATGTTTCTTTTCTTATCTTTCATTATTAGTTCATATAGACATATGTCTCATTAATTCTTATCAATTTTCCTACATTTAGTTTGTCATCTACTTACTTTATGTATTTTTCATATTACATCTCCCATAATCATAAACAACCAACATCAATGGTGAACACAACACTATAAACCATATATTTTACCACATCATATATCTATCTATGATCAAAACATCATGAAATCATGTCATGTAATATCATATCATAAAACTCATCCTATCCATCTATAAAAAACATCATATAAACATCAAAAACCCCATCAATAACCCTAATTTAAACCATTTTCTATCATATCCATAAAAAAAATCACAATGATCATAAAATCATATAACATCTAACCATTTATAATCATAAATAGCATATCCATGAATAAAACCAAAACATCATAATCATATTTTGAACATCACATGCCTAAGCTATTGAGTAAAATATCTCATAGATCATGTACATAAAACATAAACCATAATGTGAACATGAATAACCATAATCATAAATGATAAATCACATCATGTGTGTGTGTGTGTGTGTGTGTGTGTGTGTGTGTGTGTGTGTGTGTGTGTGTGTGTGTGTGTGTGTGTGTGTGTGTGTGTGTGTGTGTGTGATCAAACACATTATCATACACATCATATCCATTAAGTAAAACATACATGTAATAATGTATAAACATCTCTCTCATAAACATCTCACATCATCAATACACAACTCAGTATCATAATCAAAAACATATACATCATATAATATCCTATATCAGGCCCTTGGGGCACCACTACCACTCACTCCTCCACCTACACTACCATCCAGTGTTGATGCCCCTAATATACCTACTTGACCCACTATAGAGTTTCACTATCTTAGAGTAGCTATAGCTAGCCCACCTGCTAAGCTAGGCCTATACTTTCCATATCAAAGCTCTAATGGTAAATATGCCAGCACTATTGCCTCATATTATATTAACTCCTCAACCATAGCTAAGTACCATGTCATTAGAATTAGATTAGGTGGTCTTCCTACTAGTGCTACCATCATTCCTACCTTCTATCTCAAGGTATCTCTATATTGGGTCACTAAACCAAATGAGATCCTCACACAATCTCACTCTCCTATCAAGATGATAATCAAGCCCTATAGAATGGCCAATTGTCTGTATAAACCTGTGGTCTATGCTTGGGTAGCTACTAGTGCTTATTATGCTTATCTATCCTGAACACCACCCTATATTGATACCCTCACTAGATCTACATCTATGGCTTGCTAGCCCCATCACCCCATCCAAAATTAGCTACTATGTATAGGCCCTAATACCACACTACATATCCATCCATCACATTAGCATCATCTATCATCACTGTGGCTAGTAACTCCTCATTATTCAAAACTACATCCTATGGTTATGGATCTAGAAGTAAGAACTCAACATCCTCCCTCTTATATCTCAAGAATAATGGTATAATACCTTATATAAGGCCAAACTACCTTTGAGCTTGATCGAATGGGATGAGCTTAGTCTCCCCATCCCACCTCCCATATATCCATCACCAACTTTATAGTGATAAAGTTTGATAGTTGTACTAAACCCACCTAGGCTAGCCCACATATGGCCTCCACACCACATCACCCATAATAAAAAACTCTAAGGCATCTCAAAACTAATTAATATCCCTTATACCACCACTATCACCTGTCAAAGCATAATATCCCCTCCATCTCAAGAAACCCACTCTTTAGTTCATCAAAGTGTAGCCATCCCAAGGTATCCCCAAAGGTCTCAACATTTGAATGTACTCGTACAATCAACAATGGAGTATGAACCCAATAGTGATCCCATATCACCTATGTGCTTGAAAAGCTTAGATCTCCCTATATATCTATACTAGTAACAATAGTGCCCACCTGAACATAGTCCTCCCCAATAGCATCTCCACCAAAACTCTTAGTAGAAAATATGGAAATTGAGTACTACTCAAATTATGAAAAGTAAAATAGTATAATTCCATCATCATCATCAATAAACATCAGTCCCTTGGATCCCTTTAGTATATTGGCCCATAGATAAAACCATCTATATGATACTTGTATGGACCTGATCCACTCTATATACCAAATCCATATGATAATCCCTCTCCTCACTCTTGATGTGATAAATTGGCTCCCCCTTGAATGGGTAGTTATATAATCCTATGAACATCCTCTAGAAGGATGGTCATCTCCCCAGTTGATAGTAAAAATGTGTTCATGGCTAGGTCGCATCTCTCATTGAGGGCCATGATCATAGACACATCATGTGGTAGGTACTGATAGTGTCTCATGGCCCTTAAGAAAACCTTCTCCCTGTACCTCCACTCATCATCAATCATCCCATTGTAAACCTCTATAAATATCTTATGGACTTAGTCCCTTATCTAGATCTAGTCACAGGCTTGTAAAACCATAGTTAACTCATGTCATCATTACTCATGGCCAAATTAGGCTCATTTATCAACCTACACTTGAGTCTTTTAAACATATTAAATCAAGCAATGAATAAAAAATCTACCTTTATCTACATAAATTTCAACATCATACCAGTATCTAAACAATTTTATCATGAACAATTTCCTTACTTTGCATAACTTTTAGCACCTACCCTAACCCATCATATCAATGTTTAATGCTTCTATTACCTAACTCTACCCACCAACCATTTTAACACCTCATCCAGTCTAACTTACATTCAACCTTTATAGCCATTTATAACCACATTTTAAATACCACTTATGCACCTCTTAAGCACATTTTATACCACTTTAAAAGTTTAAAATCTTTTTTGTTTTAATAATTTTTAACAAATACCCCCCTAAAACTATTTGACCACTGATGGTTCACTATAACCATTGATGGTCATGTAATCCATTCTTACCTTAGTGTTTGACTATCAATAGTTGGTCAAACCATTGATGATCATTATGTGTGACCTCCAATAGTGAAACCCTCAAAACCTACCCACCCAAAAAACTTCACCAAATAACTAATTTCAAAATTTAGACTACCTAAAACTATCTTATAGCCTATTCCCCACCCAAAACTTCCTTTCAATTCAAAACTCACTTTATATTTTTATTAATTCCACCAAAAACCCAAAATAGGGCATAAACCAACCCAAAATAATCATAAAACCCTATCAAACTGATTAAACCTACTCAAATTCAACTTTAACACATCAAATGAACTATCAATTCTAAAACACCCCTTACCTTATTCTTCGATCATTGTCAAGGTTAGAGCCCACATCTATCGAATTAGTCATATCCTCATCCACCCTTCATCTTATTCAACACTTGATCTCCTCAAACAAATGTTCAACCAATAACCAAACTACACCTTAGCACCAAGTCAATCAACCCTCAACATAAAATGCCAAAATGTAAAAATTACCATAGCACAAAGCACAAAGGTCAAATAGTCAAAATTGAAAATGCAATTTCATTTTCACTTGTTATGTTTTATTTTTTTAGGGTTTCCCCTTGCATATTGATGGTTATGTTGACCATTGACCATTAGGGTTACCCACTTTTTAAAATTAATTATCACCCCTCCTAGGTGCTAAAATTTAGATATCACCTAATCTCACATAAACCAAAAATTTAAATTTCAACTATTTCCCTTCTTTGACCAACCATTAGACCACATCCACCTTGATGTCAATTTTTTTGACCCAAATTATTCACATGTTTTGTAACGACCTTGAAGTGGTCTTTTTTACCACACTAACCATTTTTTCCATGTTAACCATTCAAATTTTGCATCACTTCATACATGACAAAACCATTTGTGTTTTTCAAGGGTGCACTTCTTACCTTAGATACCTATGAAAACCCTATATAAGAGACTTATATAGTAACTTGATCATCTATAATTAACACTACGTATTGATTACCCTATCAATTATTCTTCTAGAACTGACCATATTTTTACCAACGTTGGAAACTTTAGTCTTTATGAAATATAATTTTTTATCACCCCTCCTAGGTGCTAAAATTTAGATATCACCTAATCTCACTTAAACCAAAACTTTAAATTTCAAATATTTCACTTCTTTGACCAACCATTAGACCACATCCACCTTGATGTCAGTTTTTTTGACCCAAATTATTCACATGTTTTGTAATGACCTTGTAGTGGTCTTTTTTACCACACTAACCATTTTTTCCATGTTAACCATTAAAATTTTTCATCACTTCATACATGACCAAACCATTTGTGTTTTTCAAGGGTGCACTTCTTACCTCAGATACCTATGAAAACACTAATTCTATCTAAGAGACTTATATAGTAACTTGATCATCTATAATTAACACTACATATTGATTACCCTATCACTTATTCTTCTAGAACTGACCTTATTTTTACCAACATTGGAAACTTTAGTCTTTATGAAATATTGACTACCATACTTAATTGAATTTTATGCACGTGTTCATATTTCAAATACCCAACCCCTTTTTTTCACCCACCTTGTGACTCACCATATACCACTTATCAAACCTTGACTTGATTTTGGTTTCACCTCATTGTCTCCTAGCTTGAGGGGGAACACCTCCTCCCATAATTTTGGAAATCAAACCTTGACAAAAAATCCATTTTTGTTTCGTAGTTTGTTAATTCAAAGCCACATAATAAAAAGGGGCAAAATGTAGACACTATAAAACTACACATGATAGTTACAGTTGTCAAAATGCCTCAAACCCTTATAGACCCTTAGTGGACCCTGAGTCTAGTTAACCACCTAGTTAAATAACTCATAAACTTACTAAATTTATATTTAATCAAACCTTTTAACCCCTTTCTTTAACCCTTTTACCTTTAGACACTCAACCATCGATGGTCAGCCTAACCATTGATGATTAGCTTGACCATCGATGGTTAGATCCTCACCTCTTAAACCTCTTAACACATCACCAGCTATGTGAGAGAGAATGAGGCACCATTTAATATACTCACCTTATGAAATACTAACAAACTTCTAAGCATCATGATCAAAAATCTCACCCTTTAGGGAACCTTCCATCCTCTATCTCTCTTTGCCTATAAAAGGAGGGGAGTGGGAGGTGAAAAGGATCAATGTTCAAGCTATCAAATCCTCTTACACATAGGTATTTAAGTCTTCCATCATCCATTCTTCCTTTATCAACTTAGCATTACTAAAAGAGACCTAAACCTATACTAAATTTTCTTTTGAGTCCAAAGTACCATTACTTTGGAAAAATTGCTTCAACATCCAACCATCAACCAATTAGCAAGCTACATGTATATTAGTACTTTAGCATTGTTATTTGAATTTCTAGCCTTTCTAACTTTATCAGACCTATCTACACCCTATTTTATCTCTACCATATCCTTAATAAAACCTCATCTAACCATCTACCTATTCTATATCTCCTTTTAGTAACCTTCAAAAGCACACAAGAAACTATTGATGGTTAGTACAACTATCGATGGCTACCCCCAACCATTGATGGTTACCAAATCACCAATGATTAGATAAATCATTTATGGTTCACTCAACCACCAATGTTAATTATGGTATAAAATAATAATAATTTATTTTCAACCCTTTACCCCAAACTAAACTTGATTTTCTATGTTCCTACTTGTTCATAGACCCTTTTCTAATTTTTTGAACTTGACTTCACCCCCTTTAATATGAGTATTGGCCTAATTTTTCTAGATTTAGTTATTTTTTTTAAAAACATTTTACTTTCTTCTTGTATTTCATTCTATTTATGTTATGCAAGTATCTTTAAATTATCTTTTCCAACTTGATTGTTATCAATAGTGGATTGATAGCCTCCTAGAAAGCATATGCTTCTTGGAACTAGCTCATGCTAGGTAGTCCACTTAACTATCTTGATAAAAAACTCTTTATTAGTGATTTTTAGTTTTAGGTTGTTCCATCCTAGCCAAAGAGGAGTTATCCATATTCATCTAGATTACTTGTGCATTACCAACTAGGTATTTCTACCACACTCTTATTACTAGTTCCTTATCTTATTCTAAAATTAAGAAATGAGAAAAAAATTAAGAGAAATAGTAGCCCCTCAACTCAATGGGCCTAATCACAATCCTATCCATTCACATTAATTTTGAGGTAAGGGGAATCAATTATGTTTATGTTTTTTTTGTGGGAATTCCTTCTCAGTCAAGCCCTGACTGTTTAAACTGTGTCTAGAACTCTTAGCTCACTCTCTCCATTCCTATATTTATAGCAACCATGGGAGGAAAAAGAGACTATTTAGAGCTAACTTAATGTAAAGAGGTTCAAGAATAGAATACGGTCTAGAAAAAACTTAAGAAGGGGGGATTATAGAGTTTATGGATCATATTACCAAGCAAAATACCATGGTGGTTCGAGACTTTGTCACTACATGGATAAAAAGGAAGATCACTATCTGGGTAGTTTCCATAAACATCTATAAGGAGTGTATTGGATATACCATAGGTATGTCATGTGTGATCACTAAAGAATTCAAAGACCAGACTAAGAAATAAGAATCCCTATAGCATTTATTTTGAACTAGTGACTTCATGTAAACTAAGAAGGGCTTTCCTCATGCTGACCTACCATGATATTGGCCTGATGTCTACCTTCAAGTCATGAGGTACATAACTCTACAATGTAATTACACCCTAATTTTCTCACACCAATTCCTTTTTCTTAATCATTTCATCAATTTTAATATTAGCCTCCCCTATTTCCTTCTCAATTCTTTGAAAATCACTATCTTGCTCCATTAGGTTAATGACACTAACCCCATCTTCCATCAAAGTTTTATCCTTATATTTTTAAAACATGGCTAGAACCTTCTAGGTTAAAATGTTCCCTTAGGAGGATCATCTTCTAAGGACTCCCTAGAGGAGGATCCTTTAGAGGGATCCCACTCACGTCCCAAGTTCTCCCCCTAAAATAGCTTATCCAAATCCCCAATAGATGACCTCCCACTTAATATTATATTTATCTCCAAGCCCAAACCCATCTAAATAGGGTCTTTCACGACCTCAGACTATAAGGATAAGGCCATTGTAATAGAGGAATTTGAGAAAAACAAACAAATGCTATAAAATTTCAATTTAAAGGTTTAGTGAGTAGGATTTAGCTTGGTAAAGCTATTACAAGATTAAAACAAGCTTCATTAGGTGGCAAAGGTCATTTTTTAGTATTTTGTGCATTCTACCTATCCCCCTCCATAATACCTTAGTTTTAAATCCCCCTAGATTCCCCTAGCGGGTCCCACCGAAGCAAACCCCTTATAGGTGAAAGGTAGAAGGTGGCCTAGGATGATTTTTCCTAGGGAACCTATTAGAGGCCCTAGGAATTACACCTAAATAAATGTACCAAAAGACAAACCTAACATCCTATTAAAATACATTTCTACTACTAGTAATGCCCAAGAGGGTCCCTCCACATAATCTGGTTAATTTTTTGTTTATGGTTTTTTTCTCTAGTTTATAGTTTTTCTTTTTGCTCATTCAGCCATGAAAGGCCCATTTAGACTTTTGTATCTCACTCTCATTATTCCACGTCCCTATAAAACCTGGTTTTAGCTTGTCAAATAAAAAATAACATTAAATAAAAAATATAATTAAACTAAAAATAGAATAAAAAAGAAAATAAACCTATTCCAAATACTAAAAGAGGTTAAAAAATAAATAAAATAACTTAATTAAAGATATAAAATGAACACTAAAAATTTAAAGTAAAATTATCTAAGTCTAAATATTATCACATCAACTATAAAATTAAGTCAAACTATTCTTAATCAAACACACTAATTAAACTAAAACCAAAATTAAGAAAATAATCTAAAGATTAAATAAAGATTTGTGAGTCTTTAAAGAAATAGTTGTCTTAATAAGTAAATCAAATTTTATTGAGAAACATCATTTCTAATACAAATGTTTTTAACATAACAATAAGTACAATATGAATTTATCAAAAACATATTGCACATAGTGAATTGTTCCTCAATATTTAGGCCAACTAGTTAGATTCTGCTCAGATGACTATAAAGCTACAATCATCATAAGATATTAAACCTAACATTCCTTAAATAATTGGTTTATAAATTTAACAAAGAAACATGGATATACCTGTGCTTGTTAAGCAAGTTAATTAACTATTAGAAAAAATGTCCTTGATCTATCTACAAGAGTTGTTTATCTTAGAGATATTACAAAAAAGTAAGTATGAAGATGGACTTGGAATGAATCAAAAGTCTTTTTAGAATTACTTGTGTATGTTCCTCATCTTCTATGTCATTTTGATCTTCTTTTATAATCAATTCCTCCAAATTTAGTTGAGGAATAGGTTATAACTGACTTTTAGTTAGTTATTAGTTATGAATTAATTGACTTTAATTAAGTTAATTAAATTTCAATTATTGCCTAACTCATTTTTAGACATTAAAAATAAGTCTTAAGACCAAAAATAAAAATAATAAATCAAATAGATTGACTCTATTTAGGTTAGGGACCTTGGACATTATCATCACCTAAATTAAATAATTTATGCAAAACTATCTAAAATAACATAAATAATTAAATGAAAAATATCACATCTAACATTCATCCATATGCATTATAAATATAAATTAAAATATCCATATCAAAATATACTTGTCTAAAAATGTCTCAAACTATAAAACCACTGTCAATAAAAAAATTAAAACAAGTATATGATAAGTATCAAATTGTAAAAAAATATTTTTTAAAACTTTTAATCATCCTCTAAATCTGATAGTGTTTCAATTAACAAATAACCATTATCAATCATGTACTAAGTATAACTCATACTAGTTATCAAGAACTTGATCAACTTTATTTCATCCTCATTTTATTCATCATCCACTTCCAACTTAACTTTATTAACCATCATATTAACTATTGGTGATGATAAATGACTAATTTATTTCCTTTTCTAGTTTAGTGGTAATATTCTTTCCTCCAACTAATGACAAGGAAAATTTATAAGGTTAAGCCTATAATAAGTGGCATATGGACTAACAGGTTTAAGAGATAGAAAATTTTCAATTCAAAGGAACTAAATCATGAGAATGGTGTAACTTAGGAACTTCTTGTAATTCATGTTCATGAAACTATTAATTTTGATGAGGAGTATGATGAGAAATTAAATTATCTTCTTATTGTAAAATTATTTGCATTCTTTGAGACCTGCATGAATTGCCACATCCATATGGATAATTTCTCCAATTAGTCCTTCTCCAACATCTATTTTCTCTAGTATTCATAGGGTTAAACAAAAAGGATTTAATAAAATTTTAGAAATTAGGATTATTACCATTAAATTTAATTGACATATGGTTTCTCCTATTAAAAGGTCTTGAGAAACTCCTACCAAATCTCCTACCGGCATAAAAATGACATCTAGACAAAGAACTATGAGAAAATGAGTTTTTCTTATCTTAGTTTGATCTATTCCCCATATATTTCCTTGGTTATTATTTGAATTTGGGGGGTCCACCCTAACATTTTTAAATATTAAAAAAAAATTAAATCTCTTTCAAAACCACATATCAAAATCTATAACTCCATTAAATGTTTGAAAATTTAAATAGACTTCAATAAAGATTGAAATTTGAAAACAATATATCATCAAGACAAACATAATCTAAAAAAAAAAAAAATCATTGCTCACTAACTCCATTCACTGTTACCAAATAAACACTGATAAACTTAATTTTTAAATAGAACTAACTATTTAAAAATCCTATAAACACAACTTTCTGAAATTTCAAATAGACATAAACATTTCACTTCAAACATTTCACTTCCATATCCTTACGGTCTCAATTCTCTTAATGTAGTTTATATATCAATGATAAATAAATCAAGAAATTATTCAAGATTACCAAACATATTTATTTAATACTAAAACCTCCTTTAAATATCTTAAACTTCTAACATAGATGTAAATAATTTAGAGATCTGTATTATTTTTAAAACTAAAGAAAACAACATAGTGAACCCATTGTACATATTCATATTCACTATCAAATAGATAAATTATAACCATTTATGAAAAAATCACATGTTTCAAAATATATTCTATTCATATATAAATAATTTGAAACTTAAATGCAAATATACAAAGAACTCCATATTAATCAACCTTGTGTTCAAACCAAAATTGTATTATGATGAACTGCATGTAAATTTCGCAAATATTCTTAAAAAAATATAAATATTCAACAAAATTTGAAAATATTCTTCTCAAACTCATATCAAACAAATTTTATCTAATATATTCACCTCATAATCAATTATTTTGACAAGTTTGTCAAAACTTAATGACATGCAAACATAAATTATCACTTTTCCTTTCACAGAATAACACCTTCATATACTGCATGTTCAAAATCATTCTATAATGACTATTTTTAATAATATTCATAATAATATATTTTTTTCCTTTATTTTAAGAAGATAAACATTTGAATGAAAAATTGCTATGTAAACTATTAAACCACATGCAAAATTGATTGATTTAAACTAGTGTCTATGAAATTCACTATCACTGATTCTAGTTGAGCTTAACAAATACATTATCTTATTCTGCTCATGAAAATAAAATTAAACATACCTCACCTTCAAATTTCTTTGACAAACTTCCAATTTTTCTTTCAGCTCTAAGGCTTCACTTCTGTAGTAAGCTTGTCAAGAATGACAACTAACCAAAATAACTCTGCCTTTTGTATTCTATTTACTAAAATAACTACATGTTAAAATGAGATTGGATAGAAAAGTTTGTTAGTACTTATATTTAGCTCCAAAAAAAATTTAAGAAACTTTTTCAAAAATAGTGATGACCTATGTTACCACTAAACCTTCTTCAAAACAAATTGATTCAATGCATAATACACCAATCGTAAAAGCCAAAAATTATAGGGGAATAAAAAAATCTTGATATATATACACTAAATCTTGGGCACATTAATAACCATTACTTTCCATTTAAAACAACTTAACCATACTTCAAACTTAGAACCAACTCGATTTACATTCCACCACCTTTACATTTATTAAAAGCCATATAAGTCAATTATTTCAACATAACCAACATTAATGTAATAGACATCTGACTTTATAAAAATACCACCTTTATTCAAATATTTAAAATAAGACCCATGCCATGATGCAAAACCTTATATCAAAGTATTTAAAATAAGACCCTTATAAATATTTAGGTCACCAAAATAACCCTTATAGATATTATTAAAAATAAACCATTAATTTTAATAATAGCTATAATGACTTTATGATTCATAAATATAATTCATTAAACAATGATCAAGTAAAACCATCTAGAGCACTTTACCTATAAATATTAATCATAAAATTATAATTTATTTATTATCTTATATATCACAAAGATTCTAAATTTGTTCATTAATTGATACTCATAAAACATGAACTCTACTAATATGGATATATCTAATTTTTTTCATTAAATCCATAAATACTTTCAAAACCACTTTATAATGTGGAGAAATAATTTCATGAAATACAAATTCAATAAAAATATTTAAACATAAAATTCATATTCAAATGACATAATGAACTAAGGCCCCCAACTGATAGTTTTAGACCTTACAACAATGTCATAAATATGACATAATCATCACAAAGTTTTTTTTTTTAAGAAGGGGTGTGAAAAACTAGGCTCAAAACTATCCTTATTTTGACAAGAGAGGATAAACCTTTTAACTTGTATATCTTATCTACAAACCATGATTTAGGTGTCATGCTTACCCGTCGAGATGAATAACATAGAGAGCAAGTAGTTTATTATATAGGACACACTTTGGTTGAGTATGAGACTCATTACATGCATATTGAAAAACTATATTTGGCCTTAATATTTGTGGCTTCTAAACTTTTACACTATTTTATTAATCACAAAATCTATGTGATTACCAATATTAATCCTTTTAAGTTCATGCATTAAAAACCCTATCAAAATAAATGAATGACAAGATGGCTTATGCTTCTCACTGAGTTTGATCTTAAATTTCTTAACCAAAAGTTGATAAAGGGGAAAATCATTTCTAATCAATTATCTAAGGCACCCCTTTATAATAATCTACCATCTAGTTATGAATTTCTCAATGAATCTATAGCCTCCACATCCCAAGGAGATATTAAATATTAGATCACGTTGTTCTTTGATGGATATATATGTGAATGTGGAGGGGAAGTAAGGATTATTTTAATATTTCCAGAAGGCATTCTTATACACCCATATTTCAAACTTCATTTTTATTGTACTAATAATATGGTAGAATATGAAACACTAATTATAGGTCTCCAAATAACTTTGGCTCTAGGTGTTAAGTCACTTTGTATTTTTGGGGACACCCAACTGGTAGTAAATAAAATAACTAACATATATAAATGAAAGAATAATATCATCTAGAGGTATAAAACATTAGCATAATAGTTATTAACCACCCTCAACTACTATGTCATCTAGACCACTCATTGATCAACCAACAAGTTTGTTGATACCATGGCCTCCTTGGCTTCCTTCATTCCATCTTGCTCTTAGGAATGTAAATTATTTGTCCTTATCCACAAGGTAAATCACACTTCTTATACCAAAAATGATCTTCCTTATATCCATATTATAGAGGAAAATCACTTGGATCTATGGTACACATAGATATTCAATTATTTATCTAAATCTATTATTCCTTCATATTTATCTAAATATACTAAGCATGATTTTCAATAGTGGAATGCTTAGTATATAATACTGGGGGTGTGATTTATAAGTAGGGGTTTTATGTTATTCTCCTCTATTATCTCTAGAGATCCAAATCAATTCTCATAATAAAAGAAACACATGATGTAATATGTGGTGGCCATTTTATTGGTTTAACTTTCACCAAGAATATTGTGTGATTAGGTTATTATTGGCCTACTTTGAACTAAAACTGTTGTAAGTATGTCAAGAAATGCATGAAGTGCCAACAACATGCCAACTTATCCCATGTACCTATTCATGCATTACAGGTAGCCAAGGAATTTTGTCCATTCTCCTAATGGGGTTTATACCTTATAGGGTAAATTAATCCTAAATTTTTCTAGTGATATAACTTTATCATTACTAGTATCGAATATTTCACTAAATGGGTGGAGGTTGTTTCCCTTAGTTTGACAAAGCAAACAATATCATTGATTTAATTAATCATCATATCATATTTCATTTTTGTGTGCCACATAAAATCATTATAGATAATGGGAAATATTTTTAAAATAATCAAGTCCAAAAGTTGTGTGATTCCTTTAACATTAAGCTAAGCTTCTCATTGCCTTATTATCTACAAGCTAATGGACAAGTCGAGGAATCCAACAAAACCCTTTTCAATATGTTAACCAAAATGGTCAATGAGTCTAGAAATAATTGGCATCTTCACATACCTTTTACTTTATGGCATATCAAACTATTACTCAAACCCTTATAGGTGCTACCCCTTTTTATTTAGTCTATGGTGCCTAATCAATTATCTCCCGAGAAGTCCAAATTATTTCTCTTTAGATCTCTCTTAAGGAAATCATTTATAAAGAAGATTATCATCAAGAATGATTAGCATAGCTAGAAATTTTAGATGAGCATCAACCTATAGCTCTTGATCACCTTCATGTATATCAAGAATGGATAAAATGTGCATATAATCAACATTTAAAAGAATAAGAATTAAATATCAGTGACTATGTCCTTAAATAAAATCAACATGTCGCAAATATGGAAATAAGTAAACAAGGAAAGTTTACTCCAAATCATCTTGGAACCTATATTATCACTCATAAAAATGGATCTAGGGCATATCACGTAGCCTCCCTTGATGGGAACTAGAACCTGAACTTATTAATTTTTTGTATATACATCCTTTCTATTGTTAATGATCATATTACAAACTAAAGTCATCATAATTTCTCCTAAAAATGTTATCCCCTATATCTAAACATACCAAATAATGATAGATAATCATGTGAAATTCTTGTAGTATACCCATTTTATCCTTAAATATGGACACCCAACTCTGTTGATAACATGTTCTCATGAATTAGCTCCTCTCAAATTCAGGTAGAGTTATAAATAATTATATCCTAAAATTCCTTCATTTTAAAAGCTTATTCAAAAGGAATAGATCATTTTCTTGTTCAATGGCTTAGTTTATAAAAACACCCTAGGCTACCTTAAATCTAATCCATGGCAAACGATTAATTTAGGATATTGAAATCCAAAAAATGATTAAATTTGAAGATTGATCCCTCAAAGGACAAAAATTATTTAAATCAATAAAAAAAGCAAAATTTCAAATTGATCCCTAGTAAATCCATTAAAACATGAACATATAAATCCATAATCAAGATAATAATTTAAAGCTACATTGTATGATATAAAAACCATAATCCATGTAAACACCATATAGTAACTATAAATCATGATATATCACATAAATAAACTCAGATACCATCTAAACATAATATAAATAATGTAGATCCATAATCAAATAGTTAAAGATAATTTAAAAAATGTTTGGTACATAAAATCATGAACACATATACTTAAGATCAAATATACATCATAAGAATGTCATGATGTACAAATATATACAAATCCAACCAATATAATACATAGACATGGCTACTCTATAAATTAGAACTAGCTCATGTGGATAATCACTTTACCTCCATTTCCTCCACCATCACCTCCATCTCCTACTCCATTGTTGCCATCTCTCACTTTTGGTATGCTCCATATGTTATTTGTACTAGTTTGTGTTCATCCTAGAGTCTAACCCTATGTGGATATATAGGTAGCATATTTAGGAACCTATGGTAATTGCTCTATAAAAATATGCTCATAATACCATAGGTCTACCACAACATATTGATACCTATCCATACTCATCATACTTAGTGACCCCATCCTCATACCATGTGTCCATCCCCTTGGGGTAGATCCTAATATATCTCTTCTTATAGCGCCTAATTGTACTTGGAGTATCGATCTCTAGTCATGATATATGTATAGAGCCTAGCATGATTCATCATAACTATATTTTAATGATTTATAGTGCCCCTATAATTATCTATGATAGCCTATAAGCCATCCCTCTTAGACTCAACTCTAGATAGCCATGCCTATAACACATACCTATATACTATCACTATTTATATGTTTGGGTCTCCCTCCCCATCTCCTCTTCTCTCCTCCACATCTACAATCTCTACATCTCCTACCTCCCATATAGGCTGCACTAATATCATCTATCCTCCTCCAAGATGATCCATCCACCATAAAAAGTATGCCTCTATGGCCCAGACATCATCCACATCCACTTTTTATATCTCCTCCTCTACCAAAAGATCAAGATCTATCACATATGGATCTAGAAACTCCCCCTCAAATTTATCCTTTTGTATATCTTTGATGCTTTCAATAAATTTTGGATAAGCTTAAAATATCACCACATGCACCCAAAATAAAATAGATCTACATGCTCTACGTGATGCCCTCATATCCACCTAACCCGTTACCCTACCATTAACTCCCTCTCCATCCTCAACCATTCTATAAATCTAAAATGTGGCCTCCACACCACCTCATCTTTCTCTATCTCCTCTAAAACTTGTTGATAATAGTCTAAGTCATGTACTCTTACATCTAAATGTTGATAGACAAATTCATCTTTCCATCATATAAATCCCACACTAAATGTAAACCAATGCCTTCCCATTTATTTATCCCTAGTGGTTAAACTACTCATATGTGATCATATGCCCAACACTATAATTCAAGGGTCACATCTATGCCAAATTAATATTGTGTCCTCCATCCCCATCATTATTTGTATATCTATTCTAAAAATGTAGGAGCCTAGGCAAACACTATGTGATGATCTGACATATCTAGTAGAACCCCTATCAAACTCTAGAGTTATCTCCCACTACCCAAATCAGGTAATGCATATCAAGATATAAAAAACAACATTATGGTGATCACTCATCTCTCATCTTGGTCCTAATCATATAACACCTCCAAAATGAATCCTCCCATTATAAAGACAATATCTAAAACATCATTACCATATAGTTATGTTATCACCACTGCTCATCATCTCTCATAAATTAGAATAATATATGGCCCCTACACTAATAGTCATAATATCCTATAAATGTCCTCTAACATCAAGGTCATCTCTCTCATAGCTAGATAAAATGTCCCTATAGTTGAATCTAATCAATTTAATACTTTCACCAATAGACTCTATTCTTTATGTACTTGGTGATAATGGTGTAGTCCCCATAATCCTATATCTTCTAAGTGCTCCTAATTTATATCTTCCATCACCTCTTGTAGCCACTCTAAGAGTGGTGGAACCTAATCCCACATAGTGAGCCATGTACATGCCCAAAAAAATAGGTTCACCTTAGTTTTTATTCTTACCTATCTACCTATGTTTTCTTAACCTATTTATTATCAAGGATTTAATCATCCTCAATCCTTAGTGATCGATACTGATCATTCAGGATCGAAGGTGATTGAGGTGCAATTGATATCAATCATTGGGTTATCGATGTCAATTTTAAAATATCAACGTTGATCCCTATGTACCCACCCTATATTTAAAAATCCACCTAAAAATTAATAAAATCTAAAAATAACACTTTATTTCATCTACTGAATCTAATTTATAAAACATTTTACACCATTTTCCAAACTTTTTAAAAAATCTTAGAAAACAAACTAAAAAATATTTAAAAACATGCAAAAAATACTTAAGAAAATAAAAAACCTTAAAAACATCCCATCCTACCTCATTTTAAGACCATCATCACCTCCTTTGATCACTCCCACTCACCTCCATCATTCATATCTTGTGGTAACATGTGGACGGGTGCCAATTTTTTGTCTTTATATTGCATATTCTTGATTGTAAATGAGTGACTAACACATTGGGCATCTTATTTATAGCCCTCTAGGATTGTCAATTATTTCAAAATCAACATCTATTATCTATAATTAATATTGATCCATTAGATTGATGTTAATTATGTTCATTTTGGCTTGTCCCTTGTATTACTTATAAATTTTTTATATCCTTATAGTCCTATCCCAAGGACACTTAAGTTATATTTTATTATATCTATCCCATTATTTATTACCTAGAATAATATATTATGAACATATACCCATTATTGGTCCCACAAAATTTGAGAGGTCTACATTCATTTTAGAGTCTATCCCTTGTAGATCCTCAAAATGTACCTCATCTTGAGATCACATGTATATATGTAGCATGCACATACCAAACACACTAGATGATTTGGATAGCCCATCCTAGACTTCTCCCAGTTGACCACCTTTAATTGAGCTTTCTTATTTATAATTGTGACACTCCATTACTTGTTTTCCTTGGGGTATTCCTATTTAGATATCTTATATGTTGTTAGTGTAGCATTGTAATTCATGTTTATCCTTACATTTTAGATGCTCCTTTTCTATCTACCTTATCTATTATCAATTCATTTACAAAACCATCTCTAACTCATCAGTGTTTATCAGTTCTAAGTTTGATGGGGGATACATCCTCACATAAACCTGGGGCATTGGACCCATCCTAGTTTTTGTCTCATGGTAGGTTATCACAAACCTCTCAACAAAAGGGGGTAAATATAAACATTATGAATTTACACTATTATATTATTATTAATATATGTGTCTTAACTCATCCCCATCCTTTTTTTATATTCATTAATGTAGTTTTACTTTTACTATATTATAACACATAATTAGTCTTAGTAAGTACTTTCTACCTAGATAACTATTTAACCATCCATAAATCTAGCCAAATCTCCCCAAATTTATAATAAGTAAGATGTTTTAACCTCTTAACAACCTTTCACTAGCTGAATTTCATTTAAAATAACCTATACTAAGGTTAATTCATGAATTGCATTTGTTTGAGTGAACTTGATAAACTTAGACTAGATCGACAAAATTCCCCATGATTATCATCTATCTTGTTAGGATTGATGTCGATTTAAACTCAAACCATCCTTGAGTTGAAGGATACAAAATTTACACATTGAAATGATGGTTAATTTTTCCTAGAATACCTATAGAAGACTAATAGACCTTTTAGAGTCCATCCTTACTCATCCAAATATTAATAACATCCTCATCAATGTGATAATTCTATGAAATACTAGAAGATCTTTAGAGGTAAGTATATTTATCACTTTACTATATTTGGATTCATGTATTATTTGATTACATTCTATTTATCTCCCTTAGTCTAGTTAGATAATATTTAGTTATTCATAAATCCATTTAAAATCCCTTAAATCCCACCTTTAGGCCCCATCATGAGATTTATGTCACCACTATCAAGATGGATGATGATTTATCACATGAATTGAAAATTAATTACATAATCGATACTAGTTCTGAGATAATCGAGATTGATCCCTATGTTTTTACCTTTTTTCTACCATCTAAAACTAGTTTAACAATCTAAATTAGTTTTAATTTATTGTTTTTGGTCTTAAAATAATGAATATCTATTTGTAGATGACATTTTTAGGTGTTATATGTGATCTTGTTTTCATCTATGAGTTAACCATAGTCCCTAACCCACTCTTCACAAATCAGAGTGATATTTCCTTTAAGCTAGGACTTTGTGAAATTGTCTTTTTCCCTACTCAAAAATAGTCACGAAATAATTAAAATTAATATAGAACAAGAAGATTAAACTATAACTTATTGGAATGACCAATTTGATAACATATATGTAATAGATTAATCTATTTTCATTTCATTATCACATATATATATATATTATCATAATCTTTGTTGTAATTTATATTATTATATTATCCACTTGATTTGATAAAATAGTGGATTGAAATCCTCCTAGGGAAGTGTACCACTTCCTGGAATTGATCTAACATTAAGTAGTCCACTTATCTATTTTATTAATCAATCTTAAACAAGTTATCTTGTGTGTGAAGGTAATCCTTCCTAGTCAAAAAGGAGTTTCCACTTAACTATATCAATATGTGTAACTCCCATCATAGGTATTTCTATAAAACCTTGTATCACAATTTTCATTTTTAGTAAGTTAATTTATTAATAAAAATGAATGGAAAAATACTAAAATTGGTGCCATTAATCAGTTTTCACCAATAGACTTGCCTTTCTCTTTACTTTTTACCTAATCAAAGAGTGCCCCAAAGAGGTTTTCACTTTCATACCTAAATGTTTTATTTTATTTTTAGTTTTGAATAGGGAATTTGACCCACTCTCTAAGGTAGGTAGCAAGATCCAATATAATATCAAAGTCTTACTTGTGGTTTGAAAGAAGTATGTGAGTCTTCAATACTATAAAGTCATATATGGACTCATCATTTTTTAACTCATCTAATGAAATTTATGATTCTTACTTATCCCAACCTATCAATTATGGATGGTAAAGGGCTAAATGTGAAAGTTGATAAATAGGGTTAATAGTACATATGGCATGGGGGTTAAACAAATTTATAGCAAAAAGGTCATCATAGATGATATTATTAGACCATGCATCACTACCAACATCATCATCACTAGTCATTAGTGTTAGAATGTGAATAATGTATGTGTGGTCACCCTAGGTGGTTTAAATTTGATACCATTAGTTCACTTACACTTAGTTATTAAGACTAGTTAGATAGTTCCTTGTTGATGTAGCTCAAGGGTTATACCTTCATAAAGCTAGGTGATCCATAATTTCATTAGGATTAGGATACTTCACACTTTAGTAATAGTTGGCTAACTCATCAATGTAGAGCCATGAATCATCTTATGATAAGGGGTCATGTTTTATGATAAAGTCCAATTTAAAATTCATGGATTTATTCAATTGATATTTCCTTTATTTTCCCACTACATATGAGTAGTCTTGGCCTTAGGTCTCCCATACAATTTAGAATTTCTAGGAAATTTAGAAATATGAAATGCATTATGGGTGTTATATTCACCCAGACCTTTGTCAGTGACATAGAAGTGCTTATAAATTTTTAGTGTAGGCATGGTAGACATAGAGGCTAAGATATCTAGGTCAATGTAATTAAATTTTGGGCCTAATTCAATGTATTTTCCTTTTTTGGATTTTTCTGTGTCTAATTTAGGCATAAGATTCATGTTGAACTATTAGTTGTAGCTTATATACTCAACCTCAAGGTGTTTATAATACTAATATGGTTGAATATCAACTGGTATAGTCACTTCCATTCCTAAAGGTGTAAATTTTATACACTAATGCAATGTAGAAGGTATAGCCCTAATTTTATTGATATAGGGTTAGCCGAATAATAGATTGTAATATAGTTCCAAATCTAAAACATGGAAAAAAGTATCATGGGTTAATGGCCCATTGACCAATAACAAGCTAATGGTACTTTGAGATTCTCATTCTTCATTATCATATGCCTCGATAATAATAGTATCTAGCTACAAGTCAGTTGTTATATACCCAAGATGTATAACCAACTTTAAGGACACAATGTTGAGGCTTGAACCATTGTATACAAAGAGACATTTAACTCTATGGTTCATTATACCAACTTCAATACACAATGAGTTATTATGCAGAGAGAAGACATATTACTTTGGCCAAAGGTGAGATTTTGACTAGGGGCTAATTGTTTTACCATGGATTGGAATTTGTCTAGAGTGATATCATTTATCAAAAGAGATTGGTTCAAATATTCATTCAGGATATCTTTGTGAATAGTAGACATGTGTAATAAATCCATGATGGATATGTGTGCATGTTTATTCTTCTATTATTCCAAAATATCATATTTTTCCCCCTCAATTTTATCAATTAGTTTATTTATGATAGGTATGGAAGGTTAATTAGGTTCATTTTTAGTATTTATTTAGTCTTTTGATAGTGACCCTGGCTTATCAAGTTTTGATTGTGCAATCTTGATTTGGAACTTGGATTTGGTAGTTGTTTGGGTAGGTAATGAGACTTGGAATGATGATTATTAAATGGTATGGTGCTTGATTATCAACATGTACCATAGAAGAATCACTAGTATAATAAGGCTAGTAGCTACCATTCAATAAATAGGCATTATTGGGTGAAGGTCTAGGTCTATTTATAGTTGGGCTATGGCTGATACTAATGGTGGAAACATAGCTTCCTAATATGTTTCTTATAATATTGTTATAGGTTGACATACCAAAATGATGACTTCCTTAGTTGGTTTAATTATTTTCCCCTTAGTTACAACCATTCTATTATTGTTATTGTGGTTGGCATTGTTGTTGTTGTAGAGTTATTTGACATTATTGATGATTTTGGTATTTATATTGGTTCTTATTATTTTTATGTTGGGGAAATAAATTTTCTTATATATCCAAGTTATGATTGTTTGTAGAAGCATGGGTGTCTCTTTCTATCTCTTCTTTTTCCATAATATTCTATATTAGATGTCTAAGGTGGATACACCATCTTATGGAATGCCATCTAACATGATGGTACTCAAAAAATTCATTTTATTTATACCAATTAGGTAATGGATTTGGTATTAGCCTACTGATCATATTTAATTGAATCAATATTGAGAACATAAATTTAATAGGCTCACCAAGGTCACTAAATTGTTAGGTGATGGGTAGTCTTCTCCTCAAAAGAGGGGCCTGTAATTGGTTTCAAAAAAAAATTTGGTTGGTTTTGTGGAGGTCCTAGTTGAATGTATGGATGAAGTGGTTTTTGAGTGGGTGGAGGTAAATAGATATCTAGTGTTTACACAATTTAAACATGTCATGATTTAGTAACCCCATTACTAACAACATTTTTATTATAGTTATAGGGTTTAGGTCTATCTTTGTTGTTGGATTGAGCTTGTGTTGAATCTAGCACTTGAGTTTAGTTTTGATTATAGTTCTATCCTTGATTCTAGTTTTGGTTATGATTGGAAGAAGATAGATTGATTATGAATTTGTCGACAATGGCTTTCTCAATCTATATTCCTTTCATTATAATGTCTTTGAACATATGATCACATTGTAGCTCGATATGGTAGGATATCTTGCTATGTAAGCTCCTCATAAATATCATGACCAACTATTTATCTAGGAGATTGTGAGTAAACTAGCTTTATAAGCTCTCCAAAAATACAAATATACAATGAAGCTTTCACCAATTTCCTATTTATCTTTGCCTAAATCCACAATAGTAATCTTGTGCTCAAGATTATATGAAAAGTGATATATAAATATCTTTAAGAGATAATTGAAATTAGGTACAAAGTTTTTTGGTAATTTTAGCATCCATTACAAGGCTTATCTACCTAGACTCCTTGGGAAGAGTATAAGTATATATTGATATATGCCATCAGTTGGTAGGCAGCAAATAATTGTTTCAAATGCTCCCTAGGGTCACCTTTGCCTTTGTATTTATTGAATTTATGTAGATAATAACTTATTAGAAATCTTATGTGTAGATAATCCTTGTTAAATGGGTAAAATCATATCCCATCTAGTTTGAATTTCTTCATTCATTTTCTAACTTGTATATCTTTAATTGTACATTTCATTTATTATAACTCTTGGGAAAGGAAATCATAAGGAGTATCTAGATGTTCTAGAGGTTGTGCAATCAAAGGTGGATTACTCTGATTAGGGTAACTATATTTTGGAATGGTACTTAAGTTTTTTGGGTAGGAAAAATGTGTATCCATGTATTAGGATTATACTTTCAGTACATAATGTATACACATAATATTTTCAACTTTTATCAAATAATGATGATTTCTATCTTACAAGAACCTATTGATTCTTAATCTATTTGAGTGCATGCCCTAAGGGATACACCAAGAAATGGGTGGGTAGACCATTGGCACTTATTAGGATTATTTTCCCTTATTTCCACTTATCACCAATCCAACTAACTCCTAAAAACATTCCCCTAAGCTATTACTCCTATTTTTCACACTCTTCCAATATTTTACCATCTTTCATACCCTTTTCCATAACCTCAAACCCATTTTTATAGTTTAAAGTATGAGGTTTATTGGGTTCACCTTGTAATCTTATTGGTGAAACTCATTTGGGATCTAGGTTGGTTGTTGGCCGACCTAGTTTGTGACCTAGTGAGTTTTTATCGATAATTATACTAGGTCAATTGGGTTGACCTTATCAACCAAAATTTTTAGAATGGTTTAGGGTTAGATCTGAATATATAAACACATCCATTTCACCATTATTGGAGAGACATCAAGAGTTATTATTCATTTGTGATTTTTTACAATCTATTCTTCCACCATTCTAATTGAGGAGTCTTAGCTTAGGGTTTCTACATGGAAACTCTAGTCTTATGGAGGAGTCTTAGATGTTTTGACATTTCTTATTCATCTTTACAAACCACAAAAACCTCTTAAAAATATCATTTGGATAAGGGAGTTATTGAGTCTCAATGAGTTCTTCTTTTAGGTAAGTATCTCTAACTTTGATCCTCTCTTTAGTAGATAGAAGTAGCATAAGTAATGGATTTTGATTAATATTACTCTTCTCCATACATTAGGGTCTTATCTATACATAACTTAATTAGGATTATCTTAATCATGTTTACTTTATTTTATTTACTACCCCCCATATTATGCCATAAGCCTTGATGAGAATTAGATTAGACTTTGCTTTACTTGTTATTAGTATAGTGAATATGAAAACATATGACCTAGTTAGTGTTATTGTGTAGTTTTTCTTGACTGTAAGCTTTGGAACCCTCCCTAGAAATATTATTTTGGTAAGATATCCCTTGATTAGGTCTATAAGATCCACATATTGGTCATGTTATTGATTATCTAATATATCCCCAATCATAAGTTTAAAAAGGATCTATCTTCTCTGAGATAGGATTGATTTATAGATCTGATGTATTTTTAATTGTATACATTCTAGTGAACTTGATGTGAATCTAACCCTTATCAATTTTCATTCACATTTTTCATTTTATATCATTTTATTTATTATTTTCAATATTTACGATACTAGGTTGATAGGTGTGGTATAGTTTATAACTTTGGTGCTTAGGCTTAACACACTATCACATCAAAAACAAGCTTTGTTCTTTTTATGTAGGTCTTAATCAAATATAGGTTACTATATTTAATATGTTGGCATAGTACTCTTATTCACTTTTAGACAATAAAATAGGTCAAATAGGTTGACATAGTATTCAAGATAATTTTCAAAGAGCATACTAGGTCAAGCAAGCTGGTATAGTCATCTTATCAAGATTTAACAAATAGGGAGTTGTAGAACTAGGTTGACTCAGTAGAAATAATTGGCAAAATTTGAATGTAACATTTAAGAAACTTTAACAATAACTTCACATTCCTTAGAATTTTTAAACACACCAAGGTTCCTCTCTCTATTTCTTTTTCATTTTAGTTCTTCCTTATAATTCTATTTTGTAAAGTTTGTAGTCTTAAAAACTACCATCATACAAAAAATTACATTGACCTAGTTGACCTAGTTCTATATTTTATTTTTTGTTTGAAAGACTAGGTAATCCTAGTTGACTTAGTTCTTAAGACCCTTGCTTCTGTAGTATAGTAGTGTTACTTTCAACTCTATTATGTAATGTTTTCATACACTATCATTTGAACCAACTCTACATTATGTTTCAAATTGGGAATTAACAATTATATGATAGTAATTACTTCCTACTTTCACTTTTAATTATTTGCATACTTAGAGTATATCACATAGTCTAAATTAGCTAGTTTTTCAATATATTATTTAGTTGTACTATTTTTCTCTTTCTTGCACACACTACCAAATCACATGATTTTAAAAATGCATTTAAACATTTGTCTAACCAAGGCCTACTACTTGGACTTCATCACTAAGAGGGAAATCGACTTGGTTTTATGGCCAAATATAAACATGTGGTTAATGGTATATATTGGCTAATCACCTAACACCCTTATCATTGTTATATTGTGAAGTGAGTGGGTAGGCCCCAATACTAGGTTAGTACCATTGCAAACATAGACCCCTTTCATCCTAAATGTCCTGAAACCATCCATACATTACTTTATAGTTCCCTACTTTTAGCCAAATTCCCTATCAAACTTAAATTAACACTTTATAATAATAACAAACATTCAAGATGACCACTTAGTTATCATTTAATTTTCAAGTTGACTGCTTGCTCTTTACTCATTTCATGTTGTATTGCTAAAACTTACATTGGTCAGCTTTGGTGCAAGGTTTGTGTTGTGTACCTTAATTAGATCATTCTCACTGACCCAATTGATTTCATTTATTTCAAGTACATTGAAAAATCTTTCCCAATTTTTAGTACACTATCATTATGATTGACATAGTCTTACAAACTATTTTGCCTTTGTATCTATAATACTAAGTCCACCCAGTCGACTTTATATCTCTTTTAATAGTTAGATTATAGTACTAGGTCAACCTAGTCAACTCTATTCTATTATCATATTTTGATTTTCCTAATTTTTAGTACTAGGTTGACCTAGTCAACTGTGTACTCTTAATATCATGTCTATCTAACTCAATTATCTATTTTTCCATCTTTAGCATTTGTTCATTTTTATCAAGTCATCATGAAGTCCCCCAATCAAAATATTCTTGGATAGCCTAAATCCATTTAGATACTATATGGGATGTTCATTTCTCCCTCTCTTTTCTTCCCAAGAGAACCCTCACTCTTAGAGCACCTCTTCCCCTCCTTCATCTATGGCTTAAAATATGGTGAAAATCATACCACGAGATGAAATAGGTGAATTTGATACTTTTTATACCTATCAAGACAATTCTCATCTTCAAACTCTTCAACATAATGTGGGATCAATTGACACAAGTCTATCCAATAATCCCACTAATAATCCATCTTCTAATAACCCCCCTAATACCAATTTTGGGAGTTCTCCTACAAACACCAACACACCAATTGATATGACTCAACTTCTTACATAAGTCATTTAACAAATGAACATAATGAAACCTTTTAACACCTCTCAAACTATTCAATTAAAAGTTTAGTTGATCCATATGGATAATCAACCTCTGACTATCAATCCTCAAGCCAACCCAAATTTTATTTCTCTACCTTGTAGACATGCCTCAAGAAATGTTATTCTTCAACCTATCATGAATAAAAAATGCTTAAAAACATCTAAAATGAGCATTTATATCATTTCATCATGTCTATTGATACTGGTAATTTATCTCCAACTATCAAGTATGATGGGACTAAAGACCTTGCATCCTTTCTCAAAGCATTTGGTAATATTTACAAAGAGTGGATCTAAACTAATACTTTTGTCACAACTAAATTTCTAGTTAAAACATTCACAGGTGATGTTTTGGAATGGTACAAACAAATTCCCCAACATTCCATTTTGAAACTTGAGGATTTATTCAATCCTTTAGTCAAATATTTTTAACATAATGATCTACCCAAAAATTGCCTTAGTCATTTCATCAATGTTAAGCAATCTCCTACCATATTAGCTCATGATTTTATCAAATTATGGAGATATCTATCCCATAAAACTAACCATAACATGACTGATGACAATTTTTTTAAACTCTTTATAACTACTTTAACTCCTCTTCCATAAAAGGTTTGAACTTTTGCTCCCCAAACACTTAATGAAGCTCTTAACCAACTAAATGTGAAGACTTCCTCATGAATCAATTTGAATCTAACTACAAATTCCTTAAAGGATATTATATAAGGTATACTAATTCTATAATTGGAAATACTAATAAAACCAAACCATGAGTTTATAAAGCTGATATTCCCTCATATTCTTATATACTCGTCACTCTGTATTAAATGAAATAATCTTTACCACCCTCTAAACCATTTACTTATCCTAATAATCCTCCTAAGTGGTATGACCCTAATCAATTTTTTTAGTTCCATGACAAATTTTGTCATTCCCATGAATATTGTATAGGGCTTACTAAAATTTTTATCTCCTACATGCTTGGTGCTTCCTTCAATCATGAATCCATGATAAACTTTCATCATCAAGAGTACAACACTGCTTCTCAAAAATGATAGGTTTCAAAATATTCTTCTTCTAATAATAAAAAGTCTTTTTCCCATAGCTAATAATCAAAGAAATAACAAGGATTTTTTTTATATTGTTGTTTACTATGAATAACATTACAAAAATTCTCAATATGTTAACACAACTAAGGTCAATTATCATCACAAACCAATTCGTAAAGATCCTATCAAAAAACCTAAGAAACCATCTTTAGATTAATAAATTATCAAAGATGCTAAAACCAATAATTTAACTTTAGAAGCCCTTAAGGGACCACTTACTCCTTTTGAACCCCTAAAAACTTATATTCCTTCAAATTCTACCTCATCTTCTAAAACTTGCATTGGTTTTTCTTCTAAATCTCATTAGAATTTTCTCAAAGAACTTAACTCCATGCCTTAAAAAAATCCACTTATGGATTTATTTTATACTTCCCCTTATCATCATAAATTCCTTACGCAAAAATTACAAGAAATTTATGATCCATCTCCTATAGATGAATAACCACCTTCTATTGAGCCTCAACTTACCAATGTGTATACCATTGAAACTATGTGTCCTTTTTGCAAATCATCTATTGATTTTTTTGAAGAAGGCATGATTAATGATGAATAATTTTTCATGATAATTATATACCACTAGTCATTAAAATAGCCATTAATTATACCCTTATTCATAAATTTTTAATTTATGAAGGGTATGTTATTAATGTGACATATTTATGACTTATCCAATAGCCTAGTTATAATAAATATCATATCAAGAAAATCCACCTTACCTATCATATATTTGATAAAACTAATCAAAATCCACCTATTTATATTTGTCTTCCCCTAATAATTGGACCTAAGATCATTTTAACTGAATTTATGGTCCTTGATTTACCCCTATCTTGTAACATACTCTTTGGTTGCCCATGGACTCATAGAATGAGGGATATCACTTCTTATGGTAGCTAATGAATAAAATTCATACATAATGACAAATGGTATAGGTATGAAGCTGATCCCAACCCTTATATTATTCAACTTCCTAATCTAAAATCTCAATATCACATTCCTACAATCAATAGTGCTCCCTTGTCTAAGTTCATGAACATCAATCCATATTTACAAGTCACTCTTGTTGATTTGGATAATGATGAACCTAATGAATTTCAACATACTTGTATCACTCCTAAGTTACCTCCCTATAGATCAGAGTGGCTTCCTCATTATTTATTACCTCATGACCATATTATTCTTCTCATTGGAGAGATCACTAATTTTGCCCCTCCATTTAATGCTTAGGAGCCTTCTCTGCCTAAAGATGCCTTCACATACAATTATTATAGAGTGTACAATTTATTTAAAGACCCTCTAATCATGTGTCCATGCAAATTTAGTAATATTAGGATTTCACCTTCTAAAATTCCCCTTGAATATCAAACATGTACCATTAGTCCAACCTATGAGGATAATTATGTAATGGACCAAGCTCAATCTCAAGACTTGGATGTTCAACATTATGAGAAAAATTTAACTCAAATGTATGATTTTAACTAGGATGTTCATACCATTTCCATGGATTGTGAATTATATATCAAAGGTCATATGTCTCTTGTTAATTCTCCACTTCTTGATACTCCTTGGGTGGTAGAATAAATCATACCTTCCCAAAATCCAACAATTCTTGCATCTTCTCTACCACCTACATATCCCATAATTACATATAATTCTTCCCCAATCAAATAAACTAATTATACACCAGTAAAATATGATCTTTCTACTTCTCCTACTCCTAAGATTACATTAGATGCCAAGGGCACACATGTATATCAAATACATTCTAAATATGATCACCATGGTAATCAAATTATTGATCTCAAAGTAGATGTTGAGTACTATGGTCATCTTCCCACATTGCCTAGCAATGAAGCTATTCTTGAATTACTTCATGTCAAAGAACCTCAACTTCCTCAAAAACATCACAAACTTGGTAATTTAAAAAATAAAGCCCCTTATTTCAACAAATTCATTGCTATAATTGATCCTAAAGCTAATATAATTTCTTCTTTACCTAATGCATCATATAATTTCGAAGATGGAAATGCTATGCTTATAAAAGATACTACTCACATCGAATATGGTACTCCATCATGTCCTCAACCTATTACTATCTCTCATGAACTCTAACCTACTGAACATGATATCTTTAGCCTATTTTTTGATAAATATCATGAGATATTTTCTTGGTTCTATGAGGACATGCCTAGTATTTATCCTAGAATTATGTTGCACAACATCATCACTTATCTTAATGCCAAAATTGTGCATCAAAAGAAATGAAAATTTCCAAAATTTCCACCTTATGTCACAAAGAAATAATCAAGCTTGTCTATGCTAAGTTTATCAAACCGATGGAATATTTTGAATGGGTTTCTAAAATAGTTTCCATTTGGAAAAAGATTACCATTATCATTTGAATCTACATTGATTTTCATAATATTAATCTTGCTTATGCCAAGGATAATTTCCATTTACCATTAATATATGCTATTGTTTATTCCACAACTAGTTATGAAATGTTATCTCTTATGGATGGTTTTTCAGGCTACAATCAAATTCACATTTCTCATAAGGACCAACATAAGACCACTTTCACCATGGAATGTGGTACTTATTTCTATGTTAAAATTACCTATAGACTCAAAAATATTAGAGCCACTTATCAATAAGTTATTACTCATATCTTTCATGATCTTATCCAAAAAATTGTCAAAACCTATGAAGATGACCTTATTTCTAAATATATAAGTTACAAGACTCATCTTTCCAATCTTGAAATCATCTTTGATAGTCTATTTAAATATAGAATTAGAATAAATACTTACAAGTGTTTCTTTGGTGTCACATCTTGTAAAGTATTAAAATTCTTAGTCTCTCTTCATGGCATCGATGTTGACCCTACCAAGATTCGTGATATCATCAACATGCCCATCCCTTGCTCTATTCCAAAAATTCACACTTATCTTGATAATTTTGGATAAATTAAATGATTAATCCCTAAATTGGCTTATCATATCCACTCCATCAATTCTCTTCTTAAGAATGATAATTATTTAGAATAGATGGATCCTTGTCAAAAAGAATTTGATAACATGAAAGAATAATTGATTCACCCACCTACTCTTCATCCTCTTTCAAAATATTAACCTTTAATCCTATATACTTCTTCCACACCCATATCAATTTGGGAAATGCTTTCACAACAAGATGATACTAAGAGAAAGAGTATGCTATCTACTATATGAGTTGAAGCCTCATTGATTATGACAAATGTTACACAAAAGCTTAATGTGATTACCTTGACATATTTTATAGATGAAAATCTTTGGCATTACATGATTTACTAGACCACTTATGTCATCATTCATTTTAATGCCTTCATCAATTTCTATCCAAATCCTTTCTTCTTGAAAATAGAATTGGCAAGTGGATAGTCCTCCTTATGGAGTTTGATCTCTGAAGTGTTACTCAAAAGGATATCAAAAGACAAATCATAGTTGATTAACTTATCGTATCTCCTATGCCTACTACCGATCACCTTCAAGATAGTTTCCTAATAATAAAATTATCTATATTCAAGGTCTAAACCAATGAATATATCTTAAATATTTCTTTCATAACTTCACTACTGATCTTGAAGCAAGTAATCTCAACACATCTGCTATCCTCCCCAATACTACTAAATAAAAAGTAGTTATCAAAGAACTTCCTAAAATCAATATCAACCTACATGAGGATGCTTGGACCCTTAATTTTCATGGTTCTATATGCCTTTAAAGAGTTGAGACAAGTTGTATTCATATAAGTCCTATTGGAAAAATCATCCCTTTATCTTTTCACTTAACATTTGACATCACTAATAATATGGTAGAGTACAAAGCTATCATCTTAGGCATGAGAGATGATTTTGATTTAGATATCCAATACCTACATGCCTTAGGTGATTACCAACTCATTTTATGCTAAGACAATAGTGATTGATAATGTAAAAATGACAATATAATTTATTGTCATCACATTATAGCCACTTTCACCAAAGATTTTATCTCCTTCACTATCGAGCCTATCCCTCGAGAAAAAAATTATATTATTGATTCCTTTACCTTTTCAGCATCTCTTTTTCATTCACATAAATTTCTTTCCTATCCCACTTTTATTATCCAAATAATAAAATCCCCATCCTATATTCAATCACATGATTTGCTTATTTGCCTCATCAATCTTGTCACCATTCAACAAAGCCAATAGTACAAAGACATCATTCAATTTTTATAACACCAAACTTATCCTCCTAACCTTAATTCCCATGAAAAATACTCACCTTTGCAAACAAGATTTTAATTATGTATTTGGATATAAGATCCTTTATTACTACAATGTTGAAGTTACCTTGCTCTATTTTGTTATGTAATATGAGGTCCTTCCTCTTCTTGAACAAGCACATGGGTTAATTTATGATGGATACTATAAAAAACATGCCATTAAATTTTCTAAAAATTGTACTCTTTGCCAACTTTTTAATGATTTAATTCATTCACCTCTTACTAAGCTTCAAACTATCAAATCTACATGGCCATCTCCATGTGGGGATTAGATCTCATAGGAAAATTACCTTAATATCAAGATGAGCATGTATTTATAATCATAGTTACCAATTTTTTTACCAAGTGGGTCAATGTTATGCCCCTTTTTAATGTCACTAGTACTACCATCTCTAAATTTATTTCTAATCCAATTATTTTATTATTTGGTTTCCCTCATACTATGATTTTAGATAATGGTGTTAATTTCAAAAATAAATATGTCAAACAACTTTTTGCTAAATTTAAAATCATTCATATATTTTCCACACCCTATCATCCATATTGTAATGGCCAAGTTGAGGCCACCAAATTTTTTTTTAATAAAATTATTCAAAATACAGTTCACGAAACCCACATAGATTAGTACCTTCATCACTATACTATTTTGTGGGCCTATCACACTAGCATACATACTACCACCATGGCAATACCATTATATTTAGTCTATGGTTTTGAGTTAGTCCTTCCATTAGAAGTTTAGCTTCCCTCTCTCCATGTATCTCTTCATATAATCATACCTGATGATATTTACATGAAGATCTCCTTTATACTCTTGATATTCTTAATGAACACCATATTTCTACTTTGGAACATAATCACCAATACAAGGCCCATATTCCCAAACAACATAACAAATGTGTTAAAGTTTTCACATTTAATGTTGATGATATTGTCCTTAAATTAGACTACACTCATGATAAATAAGGTAAATACACCTAAAAATGATGGGGTCCTTATTTAGTCAAATATATTCCTAGTCTAAGTACCTATCACCTTCAAAACAATGAAGGCCATGTTTTCAAATATCCCACCAACATGCAATTCCTCAAGAAGTATTTTGCATAAATCATTCCCTTCTTTTCATGATTTATATATTATATCTATCTAACACTTTTTATAGGTTACTTACATGGGTATAACCCTCTATAATAGTTCTCTATTTTTACAAACCTTAGTCCTTACTTTTGGTCTTTTAGTTTCCCCTTTTTCTCATGAGTTGCATTGTAAAACCATGGATAGGACCTGGTCTTCCTCATTATTTACTTTTAAACCTTTTTTATTTTCATAATTTTTAAACACTTTTTGGCACCCCTAAGGTTTCTCTTTTGTGATTTGCAGTGTAAGACAATGGATAGGACCTAGCCTTCCTCATAAATACCACCTTTTTCTTACCTCATTTATTTTTTCAATACCTTTTTAACACCCTTGTGGATTTATCTTCTATGATTTGTAGTGTAAGACCATGGATAGGAACGAGCCTTCCTCACAAATACCACCTTTTTTACCTCATTTACTTTTTCAATACCTTTTTGACACCCTTATGGATTTCTCTTTTATTATTTGTAGTGTAAGACCATGGATAGGACCTGGCCTTCCTCATAAAATTATCATCATTTTATTCATTATCTATAATGTGTTTTGTAATGGTTATGAGTTATTCTATTTTCATCATTACCTTTTTATTCTTTTGATAGATGAAATTTGCATAAAAACTTGTGTTAGCATGTTTTCCTACATTTCCTTAATTCTTATGATAAAGTATCATACTTTACTATCATGTATCTCTTTTTCACCCTTTATCACATTATTTGTGATTTGAAGTAATTCAAATTGTTTCATGTTTTATTCCTCTGATTTCTTATCCTTTCACTCCGCATTGGATAAAAAAAGGTTAAAGTCAAGATAAAACTTTTATTTTGCCTATATTGACAAGACTCTTATACATGCTCTATGAGTTCTCTTTCTTAGCAACCAAGTCCTAAGTATTAGATGAAAGTCATCTTTAGCACCCATGTTTGGTTTCCCAAATACATATGAAGGAAGAATATAAAAATCCATCAAAATAAAGTCAAAATATAAATCATTTGAAACAAAAATAAATGATTTACAAAAAGGTAACACACAAATCTAAAAAGTCAAAATCATAGAAAAAGACATGATTACAAGCTCATCTCCTATCTCCAATCAAAGATCAAACTCCATAGGTTGCCTTATATTATAACTAAGGTCCATAGGGGTGTGATAGGCTAGTAGATTGGAATAGGATAATTGAACAAACTCTATCATGCTACCTACTTTCTCATGAAAGTACCCAATCTTCACAGTAGACTGATGGCTCTATAAAGGGTCCTGAGGAATGGGGAACACATTGTGGGAAGGTAGGTGAATTTTAATTTTTATGCATATAGACTTCATGGGATAACCTAAATACTTCATTTATTGACCTAAGACCTATGTGGTTAAGATAATTTCTTTAGAATCCTTAAGTTTAAAAGTCCTTTTTTTATGAACCTAATTTGAGTGTCTTTACTTTGATAAAGAGTTTTTCTACCTTAGTTTTTCCTTCATTCTCCCCTCTACCCATTTCATCCCCCACTTGATAGGTAAATTGTGATTCTAAATATGTTTTACCTCTTCTTTACTTCCTTCTTCACATCTCAAAAACATGCTAGCACTTCTTTGTTATATTTTTATCTATCCTTAGAACAAAAAAATATGTTTGAGCAACTATAGATTCATTTTCTTTACACCATGGCTTTACATTTATAGACTTGAATTTATTTATTTTACCATATATCATTGTTGTACTACATTTTTTTGTGGACATATAAGTATGTTTCTACATTCATGTACTTTTTCCATTGTTGAATGAGGTTGGCTTATTACTTGTCACTCACCAATGTTATTTTCCATTTATGCACCTTTTTCCATTGATGATTAAGAATTTTTACTTATCACTCATAAATGTTGTTTTACCATTTTTTCTTACCCGTGTTTGTTTAAGTAAGTATTGTTACTACTTTCACATTGATGTTTGATTATAATAATTTTGACATGTATCCTTGGTTTGACTTGGTGAGTTTGCCTTTCTTACTTAAGGTTGACTTGTTTGAGTTTTCTAATATTTAGTAACTTTAGATTTTTGGTTACCTAATTTAATCTAAATTTTAACTTGGTAATTTGGTCTAACATAGCACTCATAACCCCAAATTTCCATAAATTTTAAGTACATCCCATCCACATAGCACTAGTTATCTTGGATTTCTTGCATTTGTTTATTTTACTCTTTAATTTTATATTCTTGGGTTTGTCAAAAGAATTATCTAAGCCCTACACAATCAAAAATACAAACACAATAGAAAACCATCTAGTAATAAATGTAAGTCAAGGTATTCATCACATTTACTTTTTTAGTTATTTCCATTTTTATCATTTAATTTCAATTATTTAATGCTTTAAAATACTACAACTTTTTTTTTAGCCTCAACATTATGTGTTATTATGTTATTTCTTGAAGCACCATCCCCTATTGTACCTAAGTGACACATGATGAGATTCAAGTGGGGAATAGACACACACACACACACACACACACACACACACACACACACACACACACACACACACACACACACACACACACACACACACACACACACACACACACACACAATAATTTCAATTTTTATCTAATATTGATACTTTGTATCTTACAAGAACTTAGTTGAGTCTCAATCTCTCTTAGTGCATGCCATAAGGGGTAAACTAGGAAAGTGGTGGGTAGACTAGTGGTTCCTTTCTATATTGTTATCCCTTATTTCCACTTATTACTAATCTAAATAGCTCATAAAAATAATCCCCTAAGCTATTAATCCTTTTTTACACACTCCTCCAATATTTTACCATCTTCCATACCCATTTTTTCTAACTTAAAACCCCTTTCTATAGTTTACATGAATAGGTTTACTTTGTTAACCTTGTAATCTTATTGGTGAAACTCATCTGGGGTCTAAGTTGGATATTGTCTAACCTAGCTCATGAACTAGTGAGTTTTTATCAATAATGATACTAGGTTAACGAGGTCAACCATGTCGACCAAAAATTTCAAGGGGGTTTAAGTTTAGATATGCCTATATAAACACATCTATTTCATCATTATTAGAGAGACATTAAGATTTATTATTCATTTAAACTTATTTAAAATATACTCTTCCATCATTCCAATTAAGGAGTCTTAGCTTAGGGTTTCTACTTAAATAATCTAGTCTTGTGGAGAAGTCTTGGATTTTGGCTTTTCTTAGTGATCCTTACAAACTATAACAACCTATTTTGAAGCCATTTTGGCCAATAGAGATATTGAGTCTCAACGTGTTCATCTTTCAAGTAAGTATCTCTAACTTTTCTCCTCTCTTTAGTAGATATAAATAGCATAAGTAATGGCTTTTGAATAATATTACTCTTCTTCTCCATGCATTAGGGTCTTACCTATGCATAGATTAATTAGGATTCTCTTATGAATGTTTAATTTATTTTTTTTACTAACCCCCATATTATCCAATAAGATTTTGTGAGCACTAGATTAAACTTTTATTTACTTATTATTAGTATAGAGAATATGAAAACATTAGAACTAGTTAGGTTTATTACATAGTTTTTCTTGATTGGAGGCTTTAAAACACTCCCTAGCAGTATTATTTTTGTAAGAGATCCCTTAATAAGGTATAGTGAATACACATATTGGTCATTATCTTGATTATAAAATGTATCCCCAATAGGAAATATAAGTAGGATCTATATTTTTTGAGCTATGATTGATTTATATATCTGATGTATTTGTGATTACATACATAAAATACACTATTGTTGAAGTAAATTTTGGTTTGAGTTGGCTACATAACCTATTCTATAGAATTGTGGATGTGGTAGTGGCATTCAGATCTATGGAATGTGTTAGTATTGTTGGGATTGGGAGGGAGCTTTTTACCTACTTTTTTTAACCCTATTGTATATATTGTATATAGGGAACATGATGATAACTATATCCCTATTGTTGGAGGTGTTGATAGTTATATCCTTATTGCGCATGTGATACCCACTGGGTGAAAGTCAATTATTTCATAGGACCTATTACTTAATGTGTGTAAGAACCTTAATGTTGGCTAAACACCTATTATTTTATTGGTATTTGTTTTTTAATCAACACTTATTATGTGTTTATAAATTGTTGTTTTGGTAGGTATTAATGTTGACCAACCATCATTTTTTGACATTATTGGTTAGGCAATGTCTATGATTGAGAAGATATTTTGGTCTATGCTTATTATGGTGGAATGTTTATTGTCACCTATTGATGTGGCATAATGTTTTTAAATTATTTTATGGTAAGTTGGTCTATTGTTTGCTCATTTACCCCTATTTTAAATTTGAGGAAGTAGGTAGTTGTGGTGTGGAGTAGATGTACCTATTCCCTATTGTTACAATCCACTCATGACATTATTCATTGGAATTTATTATGTACTTTTTGGTAGAAAATTATACCCACTTTTATTTTAATTAAAATACACTTGTGTTTTATCCACAACATTTTGAGTGTGATATTTCATTTGAGAAATAGTCTCTTCCATTGAAGTATCGACATTATACATATCACCAACCAACATAATTCAACTACATGGGTCTATGTTTTGGATTAGGTAAGTTAAGGCATATATTATTTTTCATATTGATGAAGCTATCTCAATAAGCATCTTTATATAAATATCCCTTGCATTGAGGTTATGAGCTAGATTGAAATAGGTTTGGTAAGCTTGATCTACATGTTCTATTTATTTATCCATAATACCTTTTCCTTTTACAAGTGTACTATGGTATTATTGTGTCATTTGGACTAGGTAATTATTATAACAATTTGATGCCTATTTTAGTGTTTTGAATCTGAGGTGAATTATTAGGATTTCTAATTAAACTATTCAAAATTTATTATGGGAAGTTTGGCAAAAACTTGGCCCCTACTTTGACAGCTCTAACTAGCACTTTGTCTTTGTTCTCTAGAAAATGATGTTAAAACAAGTATAGATCATAGTCGTGTATGTGTTTTCATCATAACATAATAGGGATTTTATCATTGGTTTTTTAAAGGTTAGGCATTACTTGAGTAAGGTATTGTACCATTTGTTATAGTTCTTAGACTAGATAAAGGAAGCATAGTTACTAAATATTGTGCTAAAGGTTCATGCCTTTTTTAAAAATATGATATGTTATAAGATGTATAAGGATATGTATCATAAGTTAAGTCATCATAAGAATCTTAAACAAAAGGGTCATTGGTCACAAAGTTCTCATAGATTAGATTATACGTGGTTTCACTACATATGTAGTGATCCATGTTTAGATCCATGGATAGGTCATGTGAAAAACAAAAGGGATATAAAGGTAAAAAAACTAAGTTCTAAAAACAAAGGACATTTGGATCTATGAAAGAGGCACAAATGGATAAACAAATAATCTATGCAAATATTAAAACAAGTGGGAATGTTATCTAATAAAATGATACTAATTTTCCCAAAGGTAATTATAATCAGTGGAAAAAGTAACGTAAAATCTCAAAATCATTTATGGATAAATTAATGATTTACCCAAATGAAATTCTAATCGGTGACCAAAGTGTATAAAAAATTTAGAACAATTATGAACTAGGATCAAAATATATCAATGATTTTCCCAAAGATAGTTATAATCATTTTAATGCTAAAACAAGGCTTGAATGAAAAACAAATAACTCACAAAAAAAATCAAAATCAAATTAAAATAAGGTAATTGGCTTGGATGACACTCAATAATTGGTTCAATAAGACTCAATGTTTGACTCATGAGAGATTGTTTAGAATAATCAAACTAGGACATTCAAAAATTTAGTACAATAAACTTCAACCAAAGTATGTGCCCCACTTGGATCAAAATAACACTCTAAGCAAAGTACCAAACAAACAAAAATCAATAGGTATAGTCAAGGGTTTTTTATATCAAATAAGAAATCAACTGATGTAACATAATATAAACACAAATGGTAGACAACCTAAGCCCAAATTAGATGAGGTTTTGGTTTAAACTTGATTGGTTTAGGATTTTCACTTTGAAAGGTTGAGTTTTTGATTTACTATAAAAATACTTAAATGTTCTAAGATAAAAGGGCTAGACCAAAATGAACAATATAAACACACATTTGAGATAGGATAAGTATAATAATGGTTTCAAACTTGGTTTCAAATACAACAAGAGATTGGAATAATTTTAGTAGCATAACAAAAACTCTTTCAAAAAAATGTCATGGTAAATGGTTTTGAACTATAATATCCAAGGAAAACATTTGGGATGAAATGGGAAATGTAATAATGCCCCATTTAAACATATGAAACATAATTGGTTTTGGAACAAAATCTCAAAGACAATAAGTGCAACATAAATAGACAGAGTAACACCTCTTAGGCTAAGGGGTGTAAGAATGATGTGAATGATTTGGAATTATTTCTATGTCAACACAAATAAATAATTTATCTAAAAACACTCATGTAAATTTAAAAAATTATCATAATCACTAATGGCTCATCCTTTATCTAAAAATTGATATAGGTGTGCATAGATTATGCCAAAGTTTTGACTGATACCAATGATTGTGAGGAGTTAACTGTTAATCTAGAAATTTGAGTACATGTGTATGTAGAGGTTTTACACCCCCCTCTATCTCTCAAGAATTGATATGTGGCATAAACTTAAAGTGAGGAGCACTAAACATTTAAAAAAAATTCTATGGTAAGTGGGGTTTTGACTAAAATATATATATCTAAAGTATACTAAATGGTCCCTAGTGTGGCTAACATAAGGGAAAAATCATGGGAATTGAATCCAAACCACCTATATTACTATTCAAGGGTCTATTCATTTGCATAGTGAATCTATTAGTGTACTACTTGGTGGAGTCCAATGTCTAGCTGATACACAACCCAAGTACCCATTGGGATGGTCAGGCTAATTGCTCACCACTATCCCATCCAAGGGTTTCATTATTTTTATACCCTACCATAGAATGGGTTTGGTAAAATTCTAGGAGATTAATTCCCATGTTAATGCACCCCTAAATAACTTGAGGGGAGGCAATGAAGTCCTACGCACATAAATGTATAAAATAAATAAATGGAGAATGGAAACACTTTATAGGTCATTGATGAGTCACCCAAATCACTCAAACCTAGGGAGAGCATATACAACATTCTTTGTGACATAAATTTTCAAATAAAGACAATACACTAAGTAGTTTTGGTCACCTAAGTTCCCTAAAGGGGATAAGGAGATAGAAAACATGCAATAGTTCCTAATTTACCATAAAAAAATAAATATAACTAACAAAATTTGAAATTTAGTTAATAATGAAAAGTAAACATAAAGTGAAAAATATCCTAAGATATATAACTAAAATGTGTGTTCCTTTTAATAACACTAAATTAAAGTGTGATTAAAAATTTGGCCTCTTTGGCCTTATTTTGTACTTTTAAAAACTCTTAAAATAAATAAAATACAAAGAAAACAATTATCTATCTAGATAGCACCCAATAGAGGTTATATTTAATTGAAGTTTGACCCATACCTGGACTAACATGGGAATGATCTGAGGATGTTGGATGCCTATATTTAAACTAGACCTCTACACTTTTTAATGAGGCTAGTTCCATAGATATGATAGTTTGGATTTCTCTTTCTAAGACCTAAACAAGTTGTGATGAAAAGATTCAAGATATTTCATAAAATGAAACCTATTCTAACATATGGTGATGCACCAAATGTTCAAATATCCACTCTCAAGATTGAACTCATTAGCACAATAGTAGACTATGAATAGAACTAATGTAGTGTCTACAATGGTTTCTAAGAAACAATGATTCACCTAGAGGTTAATTTTATGGACTTAGGCTAGAGGGTGATGAGGGTAAGGCTTGATTAAAAACACTTACAGTCAATAATCCACTCTATACCAGAGACATCAACATTATGACACACTAGATGACCTGTAAGAAACATTTATTATCACTTAGATTGAAATTGAACCTAGAAATGGAAGATGATAACCACTTTTTCATATCAAAAAAATACAAAGCGCTAAGCATATAATAGTGAGAAACTGTAAAATGTTCTATTCATTACTCCAAGAGGTGTAGAATACAATTCTAGTAGAGTCTAGTCTTACTAGCCTGAGGGATCTTCAATAATATATCAAAGGATATATTTGTAGAGAGAAAGAAAGGAAGAGAGAGAGAGAGATTTTGGTGCTAAAAAAGGAATCAAAAGATCAAAAGTCCATTTGACCCATAGTTGAAATTACCTCTACATTTATGCACATTCAAGCTTTTTGATTGATCTAAGTCATTTCAATCTATTACATAGTTACATTATTCCTTCACTGATGCTTCTTGATAGTTGTAATGGTAGGATAAAGTTTTTTTGAGCTAGGTTTTTGCATCAATGCAGTCACAATAATTGAATAAATATATTAGAATTTTGTCTTGTTGTTAACTATTCCTAGCTAGTTTGTCATGGCATGCAAAAATGGAGAGAAGGTTCCTTTTCATGTAGTTAGTCCTGGATATGAAACTATTGGGGTCTACATGTCCTTTGAAATGTTAGCTCTAGTTCAAATCATGTTTGAACTCATCCCCATGTTTATAGGTCTACTATAGATGGAAAACCAATCTCAAACTATTAGTTTTCATATAGTCATTATGGTGATGTATACCTATAGACTATATATCCCCATTCTTAATTATAATAGGTCCAAATAGACCCATTCTATATTTTTAGGAATTGAGAGTTCACCATATGCATGTATATTTATTTTTAAAAAGGTGCATATGGTCATAGAAGAAACCTTGTATGACACAATACCTCAAGTCATAGGTCCATATTAAGCTTTAACAGTGGTCCCTTTATGTCCTTTAACCTAACTATATTAATGTTTATTTTTAATGGAATTTGGAAAACCTCCAATGGTGATGGGATGACCCTATAAGACCATATTTGATTTCATCAAAAACTAGGCCTTGGCTTGACTTTTCCCATCAAAAATTACTTGGGCCAATCAAAATACTCCAACCTATCTTTATTCTCATTGGCCTCATAGATCCCTACTATCAGATCTTGAATCTTTGACCCTACACTCATGCCATCGGATCTTCTTAGTATGAATGAATGCAGTCCATTGATCTGTTACCATCTTGAAAGTGTTTATGCCACTTGTCAATCACACATTGATCCTATTTGGTAGTCTATTATTTCACACACTTATACCATGTGTTGGCCTCTTGAGCTCCTTGAACTTTTGACTCATATTGCACCATTGATATCCCTTGGTATGAATTAATACCAATGATTCGATATACTTTCATTTGAAAACATATGACTATTTATTGTGGTCTAAATTTGATGTTTGTGTGACCATTATTTGATGTCCATGGGACCGTCATTGACATCTACATGACCATCAAATTTTAGACCCTAATTATTTCTGTTGTATCTTAAAGTCAAAATATACATGAACATATCCCATTTTTTTAACAACTTATAAGGATTGGATCTTGAATCAAATAGGTCTCAAAGGCATAAAATTTACAAAAGATGTTCTTGATACTGAAATGATTATGCCCACTTGATCTGCTAGTTTTAGGATATTTCTAAGTGTGTTTATAAGGTGTTTAAATGATCTAACCTATGTGATTTTTAAATGAAACTTGTAGATAATGCTCCAAAAATTAATAAATTTGATCACATATTATTATTTATTCATGTGAGGCCTCTCAAGCTCATTTATAAAATGCACACACAAGCTGAATAGTTTTTTTCCATGTGACATGCAAGATGGTATGGCCCCTTAGACTTGATAAGCTAAAATTTGAAGGATTAGATCTTAAGATAGATGACTCATCAAGAGATGAAACTTGAAAAATATGATATTAGCATGAAAAACTCCATGGTGCTACAATATTTTATCTTGTGAGGCTTATTGAGGTGCATTTATAAAATGTAAAAGTGAATTGATCTGCTCAGCATGATATCCTAGTGATGTTTTGGTCCTTAATCTTGACCAAGTCATTTTGATTCAATATTTCAAGGCCTTATGAGTTTCTAAGATTTTTTCAATCTGATCCATGTCCCTACAATCTTATGAACACTGTGAGATCCTAATTGGATCAATTTTGATGTCTTGGACATATAATTTCTTTAAAACCATTCAAGTCCATTAGAGTTTTACATTGAGCATATTGCTATGAACACTTTATCTATTGGAAATATATTCAAGCTTTTGATAAGGACCTTTTGTTTCAAACATTTTATCTGACTAAAATGCATCCTTAGAAATATTATCTCAGACATTTTGTTCAAAAGAATTCTGCCTTCAGTACTTTTGATTGACATTTTTCTCAAAAAAATGTGCTTAGTAATTTAACTTTGGGAAACTTTTCTTGAAATAATTCTAACACTTATCCAAATAAAATTTTAAATATTTCCCAAGTGCAAACTAGCATTTTAAGCCTACATGCTCTTATGGATTTGTTCTTGAAACTGCTTAAACACCATAAAAACTTGTTCAAACCCTTCACTTGAGCCTACTTCTAAGCCATTTGATTTACTAATAAATTGGGAACCTACTAGGAATATCTCTCCAAATACAATAAAATATTGACATGTGGGCCAAAATGTCCAACACTTCTAGTAACTCAACTAATTTGACTAGCCTACTGATCATAGGACCTAGATTTTGATCAAGGTTGTTCAAGATGACTAAACAAAGAAATTCTTATTACAAAAATACTCTCTTTGATTTGTGGAAACACTTTTGGAGAAATTGGGAATAAACAACAATAAATCAACAAAACAAAACAATCAATAACAAACAAAGCGAAGTGTAAAATCACTTGGAGGAAAAATAGACATATCCACCTATGTACAAAGAGTAAGAGATCAAAATAATATAAGAACTTAAGACATCTCCATTTACAAGGATGGTAAGGATTTATCCACTAAATATATAAATATCAAAGTCATAAATTTCCTTACAACTTGTGATGACATAAGGCCCACTCTTAAGGCTATCAAACTTAGTGTTTTCTTAGTTTTGCATTGTCTTCATTGCATTTGGAGACTATGTCACCTTGATGGAATTTCCTTGATGAATATCTTTTGTCAAAAAACTTCTTGAGTTTTTACTAGTTACACCACATTATATGCATGTCATCATCTCTTAGCTCCTCCAGTTCTCTTAGTTCATTCATTCTAACCTCTATTGCATCACTTTTTAGAAGCTCTAGCTGGTGTGTAAGTTCCAAAGTTGGGAGCTCCAATGAGATAGGTAGCCTTGATTTTATTCCATAAATTAAGAGATAATTTTAATGAATAATTTACTTCTTTGGGGTGATTTTATCATCTCATAAAGCAGTATTTAGGTTTAATGTGATGATCTCTAATTATCTTCTAGTGTTTTTTTATAATCCAAATCAGGTTCTTGTTAGTGGAATCAACTAGTCCATTACCATATGGATAGTAATTTGATGAATATTTTAGATAATTACCTTTATCAATAACCCATTCACATATATTTACACTATTTAATGCCAAATCATTATTTTATTTAATGTGGAAGGTACTCTAATATGGGTGACTAGACTTTCATAGAACTCAAGGACAAAGTTTTCATTTTCCTCCTTCAAAGGCATCACTTCCACCCACCTGGTAAAATATTCTGTAGCTATCAAAAACCACTTATGAAATAAATATATGGAGGATGTATAATACCAATGAATTATAAACCCCATTGCATGAAAGGATGCTCAACATGAATATGCCTCTATGGAATAACATCTAGTCTCTATTTACCTAACAAGTTTTCACACTTTGCACACTTCCTAACCCATGCATGTGCATCCTTAAATAAATTACGCCAAAATTATCCATCTCTAATATTTTTTTTATTTATTGTCTTGGCTACAAAATTTCCTCCAGAATGACTATCATGAAACTATTCAAAAAGCTTGTCAAATTTATTAGCTTCAACACACCTTAAAATCATACCTCTAAGGTCATTTTTGGAAAAAAAACCATCAATTAAAATGTATGGTACTTATTTTAGTCTAAAATTTCTTCTCCTTAATGCATCTAATACCAATATACAATTTCCTATTTGAAGGAATCTAACAATGTCTTGTGTCTAGCTGGATGGAGAAGTAGTTTTAGCTTCTTGTTGGGTGTCTTAAAGTGTCAAAACCATCTCCTTTTCTTCTTTGAAATATTATAAAATATGTTCACACAATCCTTTACCTTAGACCAAATTGGTTACCTTCACTTCAATATCATATTCCATGCACTTAGTGGCCCATTCATCTCTCTCTTCACTTAAGTCTCTGTTGAGGATAAAATCCTTCACACTAGGATGAGCTGCCATTAGTATAACATTGTTATTTTCAATTAAATGCATAAATTTTTTCAAACCTATTATAAAATAAAGTATAGGATTTTCAAGAAAACAATAACTCTCCTCATATTATTCTAAATCTTGAAAAAAAATCAATGCGTTGTTCTAACCCTTCACTATTCTGTTGCATAAGCATGGCTGAAATTTTACTAAATGTAGAAAAAACATACATAAATAAATCCTTAATAAAAATATAGATTAATAAAAGTGGGAGCTGAGCTTAACTAATTGTTTGATTTATATAATCAAATATTCCCTTACTCTTTATACTCCATGTGAATTCTTGATGTTTCTTCAACATTTGAGTGAGTGGCCTTTTCAATTGTGCAAATCCAAAAATAAATCTTCTGATGAAATTGATTTTACCTAAGAAAATTTGCAATAATTTATTATTTTTTGGTAATTATAGAGAAATGATTCTATTTTTTATATATCACTAGAAAGACCATCCTTGGACACTACATGCCCAATTAGTCTCCCCTCATACATTGCAAAGATACACTTCTTTAGATTTAATGAAACTCCAAATTGTCTGCATCTATCAAATACAACTCTGAAGTGAGTTATATGATCATTAGGATCCTTTGAAAATATATTAATGTCATCAATATAAACTAAGACCATTTCACTTAGAATACCTTGAAAGGAAATATCCATTTCCCTTTGGAAAGTGGCTCCAGCATTAGTGAAACCAAAAATCATCTTTTAATAGGCATAAGTACCCCATTTGGTTATGAAAGCTATTTTATACCAATCTTGTTCTTTCACCAATATCTGGTTATAACCTGAGTACCTATCTAGTAAGGACAACCTTTTTAAACCTGATACCCTTTTTAATATTTGATATATGGAGGGAAGAGGATAGTGGTCTTTCAGTGACACTTCGTTCAAATATCTGAAATCCACACATAGTCTTATCCCTCCATTGTTATTTCTCACAAGTACAAGGTTTTCCACTGATATTGAATGCTTGATAAAAAAATATTATACTTAACTTAATCAGCTTGGTAAGCTCCTTTCTCATGAGAATTTCAACCTTGGGGTTGATGGGCCTTTGCTTCTATCATATTAGTTTTTCATCTTATTCAAGATCAATAGTATGCTATGCTAATCTAGGGTAAAACCCTTTTAAATCATGGTATTCCAAAGAAAATAAATCCATTTACTCATTACATAATGAAATGAAAGCTACTCTCTTAGAATGAATGTTCACTTTTCCCCACTTGAGTTACTTACCTTCATCTATGTGAACTTAATCATAATGTTCTTCCTTGGAAGAGATGCTTACCTTGTCCTTTATTAGTTGATCATATTAATTTAAAAATATATCCAAAGTTAATAAACCTTTAGTCATATTTTTTTTATCTCAATTTCACAATCTAATATTCATATTGGAATTGAAATTTACTTTGATTCCTTGAGAAAATTTTTGCCTCATTCTATAGGAAACATGGTATCCATTTTTCACTATCAAAGATTTACCAATGTACATCATTATTTGGAACTGAAGGCTTGCATACAACCTTGATTTGGGTCTAATATTTATTATCCTTGAGCTGATCCACTATATCACATTGTGCTCCTATGGTATCATGTCTATCTGTATGTTGATTGGCTCCTCTAGGAATGGAGAAGATATCAAATGCTAATAAGTCTTCCATAAAGTCCCAAAATCTATGTTTATAGGCCTTTATGATGGGTTTATTTTCTTCACTTAAACCTCTTATTTGTTTCAATACTCACTATCACCTTTCACTTTCAAAAGCTTAATAACTCTCTTTCTATCCAGCTAAAGGTTGTGAATAACAACTTCATATTCTACAATATTTGATGTACAAATAAACAAAAATATAACCCAAGAGTAATACCTTTGATTTTGAGGTGAAAAAAAAATTTCACCAAAACCACTCCCATTATTGATCTAGATCCATCAAAGTATAGATTCCATACTCCCTCTTGATCTTGATTTGAGTTGGTGAGACTAGGTAATGAGTCACCTTTTTCATGCATGTAGTAGACACAAAAACCAACTTATCAAATACCTTTTTATGGGTCATACCCATGGTTATTAACAACCCACTCATCCAAGATTAGATTTGGTATGCCTTAAAGTGGATTAGAAGGTTCATGATCAATAATATACTCATCTTTTTTTGAACTCCTATAATTCATATTAGAAATATTTGGCATATATGATTCAAGGTGAAATCTTGAAATAGGCTCAGATCTTATACTAAATTTGGTTCCATATATAGCTCAAAAACACCATGTATGACCAATATAAATAAAGTTAGCCTCCTATTTTAGTAGTTAAATCTCTAGATAGGCATATTAAAAACTATGAAGGTAAATCAATAATAACTATATCTTGTGAAATGGTGAAATTTGGATAAACAACAAGTAAAATCTTAAGATATTTGAGGATGCCCATAGTCTTAGTAGGAGAACCATATAACTGTAGCTCTCATTTTCATGAGGTTCATACCCGAGCCCTAGTTTGTTAACTATGGATTTAGGAATGACATAAGTACTAGCTCCACTATCAATAATAAAATTGAGGATAAGATAATCTCTCATGACAATTGAAAGATATAATATAAGAGGCTTAGTCACCTTAAGATCTTGAAGATTAACAAATGGATTAGAGTTGGTTAGAATAAAACTTACTTTTTCCTTTTTAGGTGGTCCATCCTCTTGCAAATACTTCTTTTATCCTGGGAATAGTAGTGTATCCCACATTGAAATTGATATTGAAGTTTTCTTCATATGATCCACAATATTGAGTGGAGAAGTAAATATCCTTGAATATAATTTAGGAGGAGGGGATACTATATGTTATGTGAACTAAGGAATGTAAGGCCCTTTCACATTCTACCCCTTTAGATCTTCAACCTATTGAGTTGATGTCTTTTGAGGTAGACCATGAGCGGTGGTCCTTTGTGGTGGTTGAAAAGGAAAAGGGATTGCCTTATCAAGACTGAACCAGTAGTAATTACCTTTTTATTAGATTTAGTATAGGCTGTAATTGAATTATCAACAATAGGAGTATTTTGACTTTGATTTATAGTTATGTGTTCAAAATAATCCTTACCTTCCTAAAAGTTCACAAATGTAGTTTCAATATATGCTTTACCATTCTCTCCTCCTTGTTGATTTAGCACTTCTGCTTGAGTGAATAAAGGAATGTCTCCATGTGGTAGAGAGGCTTCCTTATTTGGTTGGATCTTATGTGGAGGAGGAGCTAAAATATACTATATATAATATTGATGTGAGATCTCACCAATTGGCACCATTGCCATGTTATTTTCTTGATCTCACTAATTGTTTCATTACCCTTCTTGAGCATAATTATTCTATGTTGGCATAAAAATTTTATAATTACTTGGAGAATTGGGATTGTATTGCATTAACTAAGAATTCTTCCCTTGTCCTTGATGAGTGGACTGATAATATGGCCTATTCTATTGATAATTCTGATTAGTATTTTTATACAGCTTGTATGGTGGAGCTTGTTGTCTTTCCATTATAATAAACTTGTTGTTATGAGCCTTAAGAAGACTCTTGATCTTCCATAGTCTATCATATTGATCACCTTATATTTGATAAAACTTTTTTGAATCTTGAACTGAAGTAATAGTTGGATTAGGAGGATGGATCTCTAGAAAGAGGGGCATTGGTGGCCTTGGAGACAACTTTCCTGCTTGTATAAGGCAATTTTCAACCTTAATAACTAATTAAAAAGATTAAGGTATAGTGTTCCTTCCCATGGATTAAATCATCATAGTTACATCTATATTTAGATCCTTCAAATATTATAGAAAAACATAGTTGGTGTAGGCTTGATCATGACAAGAATTCTGTCCCAAGTCTTCTGGAACTTGTAGTTGAAATCCACCATGAATTCATGATTAAATCTACTAAATGTTGTAAGATTTTCCCCCAGTGAGGGATGATCACTTTTTTCCTCAAAGTTATTACACAAGACCTCTCCAAATTCATCCCAATTATTTATTAATGTAGGATCCAATCCTCTATACCATTGAAGTGTTTTCCCTTTGAAAAAAGTTTCTAACAACCTCACTACTACATTTTCCTAAGTTACATGATGCACTAAACAAAGTTTATAAATATATAAAATATGTTTTATAAGAGGGACTATATTATCCCATATAAAATAAGGTAGATCCTTCAAATATAATACTATCATATCATCCCATTAAGTAATATTTAGAGGACTACCACCATTGAATGGCACAAAGGCTTATCTTCTAGGAAAAACCATTTGAGGTCTAGGATTTATAACAATGTTCGATGAACAATATTGGAAACAATAGGGGGAACAAGAGGTGTAGGATTAAAATTTTATTGAGAGGCTTTCTTCTTCTTTATTGATTGGAAAGACAATTCAGATAAATCTATCTCTTTCTCTTTTGTAGAGGATCTTGTGAAATCTCTTGGTGGCATGAAAAGTATTCAAATTTGAAAATGAGACTTTATACATTTCTAATATACTCAGATGTGCATATATATGATTTAAATTATGTAAATAGGTGGTCCAACTAGGCATGCTAATATTATTATCTATATAGATAACACCCAATAGAGGTTATATTTATTCAAGTATGACCCATACCTAGACTAACATGGTAATGATCTAAAAGCTAAGGGATGCCTATATCTAGACCAGACCTCTAGGGTTTTTAATGACGCTAGTTCCTCAAATATAATAGTTTGGACCTCTCTTTCTAAGACCTAAACAAGTTGGGATGAAAAAAGTCAAGATATTTCATAAAATGAAACCTATTCTAACATATGGTGATGCATTAAATGTTCAAACATCCACTCTCAAGATTGAACTCATTAACATACTAATAGACTATGAATAAAAATAATGCAGTTTCTACAATGGTTTCCAAGCAATAATGCTTTACCTAGAGCTCAATTTGAAGGACTTAGGTTGGAGGGTGATGGGGGTAAGGCTTGATTGAAATCACTTAAAATCAATAATCCACTCTATAACTAAGACATTAACATTAAGACATGCTAGATGACTTGCAATAAAAGTTTATTAACACTTATATTGTACTTGGACCTATAAAAGGAATATGACATCCACTTTTGCATATCAAAAAAATACAAAACACTAAGAAAAGACTACTAAAAAACTATAAAATAGTCTATTCATTAATCCAAAATGTGTAGAATACAATTTTGGTAGAGTCTAATCATACCAACTTGAGGGATATTCAACAATAGATCAAAGGATATATTTATAGAGAAAAGGAAAACAATAGAGAGATTTTGGAAATGAAAAAGGAATCAAATGAGTACAACTCCATTTGAATCATAATTATAATTTTCTTTACATTTATGCTCATTCAAGATTTTTGATTGATCCCAATCACTTCAATCCATTGCATAGTTACATTATTCCTTCATCGATGCTTTTTGATAGTTATAATGGTGGGATCAAGTTGTTCTGAGCTAAGTTTTGACATCAATGTCATTATAACAATCAGATCAATGTGTTAGATTTTTTTTCTTGATTTTAACTGCTCCCAACTTAGTTATCATGAAATGAAAAAGTGGAAAGAAGGGTCATTTTCATGTAGTTTGTCCTAGAGATGAAACCATTTGGGTGTATGTGTATTCCTTCATGACATCCTTTGAAATTATAGATCTGGTTCAAATTGGATCATACTCAAACTCATTCCCATGTCATAGGTCCACTATAGATGAAAAACCAATGTTAAACTATAGACTATATAGACCTATAGACTATATAGCCCCTTTATTGATTATAATAGGTCCAAATAGAACCATTATGTCTTTACATGAACTAAGAGTTCACCATATGCATGGATATTTCTTTTAAAAATGGCAAACCTAGTCACATAATGAACCATTTATGACACAAACACTCAAGCTATAGGTCCATATTAAACTTTAATAGTGGTCCCTTTATGTCCTTTAACCTAACTTTATTAATGTGTCCTTTTATTGTCACTTATTTGAACTCTAATGGTGATGGGATGACCTTTCAAGACCTTGTTTTCTTTCATTGAAAATTGGTCATTGTCTCGACTTTGTCCATAAAAAATTTCTTGGGCCAATAAAAATGCTCCAACCTATCTTTATTCCAATTGGCCTCATATATCCCCACTATCATATCTTAACTCTTTGACCTTGCACTCATGATATCAAATATTCTTGGTATGAATGAATACAATCCATTTATCTCCTATTATCTTGAATGTGTTTATGCCACTTGTCAATCATGTGTTGATCTTAGGATCCTATCGCTAGTATACTAATTTACGTGCTTACACCATGTGGTAGCCTCTTGATCTACTTTACCTTTTGACTCATCTCATATCATTGATCTCCCTTAGTATAAAAAAAAATTGAACTATTTTATTTTCTTACATTTAAAAATAAATGGCTATTTACCATGGTCTATATTTAATGTCTACATAACCATCATTTGACGTCTATAGGACCGTCATTGACATCTGTGCAACTGTCAAATTTTAGACCCTAATGGTTTTTGCTACAACTTAAATTTGACATCTGCATGAATGTCTCACATCTTTTAACCAACTTTGAAGGCTTGGATATAGAATCTAAAAGGTCCTAGAGGTACCAAATTTTTAGGAGATGTTCTTGATACTGAAAATATTATGCACATTTGATTTATTGGTTCTGTGAGATTTTTATGTGTATTTACAAAGCATTAAAATGAGCTTACCTGTGTGATTTTACATGATGTTAACACACCTATCACTGATCATTTAAACCAAAATGGCTATTTTCCAAGGCTTGAATTCAACTCTCATGAGAACAACTAATTCTGTGTGGCCAACTTTGAGGACTTAAATCTTAAGATAGAAAACTCATCAAGACATGAAATTTGTAGAACATGCTCTAGGCATGAAGAAATTTGATCACGTGTGCTCTTTTGGTCACTTGAGGCATCCTAATCTCATTTATAAAATTCAAAAAAAAGATAATTAGTGTGTTTCCATGTGACGTGGAGGATGGCCTGGCCCCTTAGGCTCGACAAGCTAAAATTTGAAAGCTCAGATCTCAAGATAGAAGACTCATCAAGATATGAAACTTAGAAAATATGATCTTGGAATAAAAAAACCCATGACACTAAAATATTTTGGCTTGTGAGGCTTCTTAAAGTGAATTTATAAAATGCACAACTAAACTAGTCTGCTCAGCATGACATCCTTGAGACAGTCTAGTCCTTAAACTTGTTCAAGTTATTTTAATTCAATCTTTCAAGTCCTTAATGAGTTTCCAATATTTTTTCAATTTTTTCCATGTCCTTATGATCTTATGAACACTATGAGATCCCAATTAGATCAATTTTAAAGGCTTGGACAAACAAATTCTCTGAAACCATTCAATTTTATTAAAATTATGGATCAAGCATATTCTATTGAATTTTATCCTATGGAAATATATTTAGGATTTTTACAAGGAAATTTTATTTGACATTTTTTTGACTAAAATGTGTCTTCAAAAAGATTATCTCCGACATTTTGTCTTGAATAATTTTACTTTTAATACTTTTGATTGACATTTATCCCAAAAAAATGAACTTAGTCATTTTCCTTCAGGACAAATTTTCCAAAAGAATTCCAACACTTATCCAAATAAACTTTGAAATATTTCTCAAGTGTAAACTAGGATTTTAAGCCTATAGGCTCTTCTATTTTTTTTCTTGAAACTACTTAGACACAATGAAAACATGTTTGAACCCTTTACTTTACAATGATGAGCTTACTTCTAAGCCATTTGATCTACTCATCAATTGTGAGCCTACTAGGATTATCTCTCCAACTATAGGCAAAACATGATATGTGGGCCAAGATGGAAAACAAAAACTAAGTGGATTTTAAGCACCAAATAAAATGTATGTTAGATTTCAACAACGCTTTATCTTTTCTCTCTCCAACTTAGGTCCTATAAAATGTTAGTGGGTTTGCCTAGTTAGAATCCCAAAAGTAAGTGAGTAAACAAAAATTTATTTCAATCTCTTGGGTTTCTATTTTGGTCTCATATAAATAATCACCTATTACAATATAAGTTGATACTGATTCCTCAAATCGACATCAATTTGGGTAGATCATCAAAATTTTATGTAACCACACAAAAAATTGCATTTCAAAAGAAAAATGTTTGATAAAAAAATTTAAAACTAAAACATTTTATGATTTTGAAAGGAAAATTCTATAAGGAAATAAATAGGTTGTTAAGCATAAAAAATGAAAGCTAACATATCAAGAAAAAACAATTGTTACTATGTTCCTAACTTGTTATGTTTTAATGTAGATATCATATTTGATCACTAAAATTATTGATGATTTTCCATAATTTCCATTGATCTAAATAGTTTTTTTAAGATTATATGTAAATTTAAAATATAAAACACTAAACTTTAAGATCTAAGTGCACCTATTATAAAAACTAAAGCTAGCATAACAATATCATTGGCCATATGCGATGCTTAGTCCCATTGAGCATGTTGTTATATATATTCGGTTTTTAAAGAATAAATAATATGTAAATTATTCCCCACTTATTCTAAATGAGAAAACATCAAACATAATAATTCATTAGGACTAAACACTCTTTCCTAAGAACTAGGAAGAGCATAAAATAATAAGCAAGATCACAAAATAGATATGAAGAAAATACAAATTTTTTACCTCTTTTGTCAAATCTGATGCTTAATTTTTGGCATAAGGATGTTCATTCTCATCCTATCATGATTAGAGTCTCATATAAATGTTATTATATTTTGGAATCATCTTTTCAATAGTCAATTGTGTGTTGGTGTGAATTTTGGCGTAAATTGGGCATTATAACACTATTCTCAAAAGCTTCAAGAAAGTATTCCAATATAATAACCTTACACACAAAATCTTATTTTCATATGGTGTAGACACTTATGTTTATATCTCAAAGTACTAACTCTAAACCTATGCATGTTAGGTTAAATTGTAATTTGGGTTGAGTCTAAATTAACCTAGGTTGAGTTAGTCTAACTCTAGGTTGAGTTAAGGTACTCATGAAATCTTAACATCTTAATTTTATATATTTATGAGGTATGAAAACTAAATTTAGATATTTTTGAGGTGTGACTAGCATTTTTTAATATTGAGGAGATAATTTAACCTTTTGACTTCATATTTGGCTAAAAATTCCCTTTTGGATAAATGAAATTAACTAATTTGATGTGGAATTTTTGTTTAGGCAAGAAAAATAGGATTTATAATATAAACAATTTTACTTAGTAATTTTTGGATTTTGGAATTTTTTTTAAATGTTATGAATTAATAGCTTGACAAGCCAACAATTTTAAATTACTAGGTCATAATTTGATTAGGGTTAGAACTAACTAGGTTAATGATGCATATAGGGTAATACACCAAATGAGCTAGCCTCATCACATTTTAAGATAATTAAATCCCTTACGTAGATGAATTTAGACAATTCAAGGGACTTCTAGCTTAAAATGTGTTGCTTTTTTATAAATTGAATTGAATTCTAGTTTAGGCATGAAAGTGGTTAAAACTAAGTTTCTACAAAAGGTATATTCAAGGAATATACAAGAAAATGAGAAACATTTAAGATTAGTGATGGAATGGTTATGAGAAAATAAGTTTTTTGGTAAGATGTCCAAGTGTTTATTTTTATAGGATAATAGACAATACTTGGGTCATGTGGTCTCAAAATTTGGAGTGTCCATTGATCGTAAAAATATCAAATCCATCACGGAATGTCCAACTCTAAGAAATTTGTACAAATTTAAAAGTTTTATTTCATTGGCTAGGTACTATAGGAAGTTCCTAGAAAATATTTTTTAAAGTATTCAACAAAATGACTTTACAAAAACACAAATAAAATAGATTCATTAGATAAAGGAATGTGAATCAACCTTTCAAAAGCTAAAGTAATTACTTACTATAATATCTATTTATCTAATTATGGTGTTTTATATCTATAATAAATCCTTTAAGGTATTAGATTTTTTTTCCCCATAATTAATGTGTGGTACTTTATGAGTTAAGAAAACTAAAAACATGTAAATTAAAATACCATGCACATGATCTATAATTTTATTTGGTAGTACATGAATTAAAAATATGGAGACACTAACTATTAGGAAAGAATTTTGTAATCAAATTTGATCACTATTGGCTTAGCCATATATTCAAACAAGATAACTTGAACACTATCAATCAAATATGGTTGGAAAATAATGATTATTATATTGATATAGAATATATTAAAGGTAAATATAATTGATTTATTCATCCACTAATAATATGAGCATATATTCTTTCCCTTTCTCATATCAGGTCTAAATTCAAGGATTTGGTCCTTGAACAATAGCCAAAAATCTCATTTTACATTGAAATACATTCATAAAAATTTGAAAATATAGGAGAAGGTTAAAATAATTATTCTAACTTCAATTTAGATAGTCTATTAATGTTCCAAGGAATGATTTATGTACCTCAATAAATTTATCTCATATTTAAATTATTTATGAAGTGCATAATTATCCCTATTGTGTGCATCTGAGTGTGATAAAAAGTGTTCATGATCTAAAAATTTATTATTCTTTTTGAATGTGATAAAAAGTATGTTGCTAATTATTTATAAAAGTGCCCTAATTGTCAATGAATAAGGATTGAAATTTTCTATCTCAGAGTCAGCCTCTATCTACATAACATACCCAAAAAAATGTGTAGTTATTTCCATGGAATTTATAGAAGGTTTATCTAAGTCCCAAAAATTTCATGACATAAGTATGGTCATGATTGATAAATTTACTAAATTATCCCAATTATACCTATAAATATGAATGATGATGCATCCACACTTGTGTAAATATTTCTATATGAGTTTGTAAGACTCCAAAAAAAATATACTATAATTATTTCATATAGAGATAAGATTTTAACATCTCATTTTGGTAGACCTTAGCTTCTATGTTTGGGACCAAATCAAAATTTAGTTCAACTTATCACCCAAAAACAAATGGAAGATATAACATATAAACTAAGTGATTGAGGACATGTTATGCATGTATGAAATGGATCATTCTAATAAGTGGGAAGAGTATATACCATTGTTTGAATTCACCTATAACAACACAACATTATTCACTAAATATGGAACGTTTTGAGGACTTGTACATAAAAAGATAGAACTCCACTTAGTTGGGATGGTTTAGACAATAGAGCCATTCTAAGACCTGAAGTATTACTTTATTATGACATGGAGATGTGAACTATAAGGATTAAAAAGAAGGAATATTTCGATCAAAAAAATAGTTATGCTAATTTGAAGTGATATAAATGTTTATTTTAAGTTGTAAATAATGTATTTTTAATAGTTTTCCTTGGTAAAATATCTATTAAGTTTGGTTAATCATCAAATATAACTCTAATATTTTTTGGGACATTTTATGTGATTGAAATAATCAATCTAGTAGCTCACATATTAGAATCCACTTCTCTTTGAAAAATTCATTATGTATTCCATAGTTTCTCACTTAATCAATGCATTGTTAATCCTCCATATTTAATACATTGTCATAAATTATGGGTGCAGTATAATGGCACTCTTCAACTAAATCACTTATGATTTTTGGACCAACATAACATTTAGTTGTTGAAAATAAATATCCATTAGGTATTAATTTAGTAGGACTCAATAAGTGAGTTGAGCATTATGGGAAGGATGATAACCTCATTATTAACACTTAACCTTACTTTTTTCATTTAACTACTAGGTTAGTTATATTTTATTGGTTGTGTTTATTTCTAGATGATGAACATTTGACCATCTTTTACCATTTGTGTCAAAGGGAACTCTTGAAATGGATCACTATAATAATTGTATTTATTTTTTATTATTGTTATTAATAACTTTAGTACATATATGTATTATTAAGATTCTAAATTACCTCTATTTTGTTATACACTTTTCAAATTTATTACATATTGAAGGATGAATAGATGTTTATAATGTTTTTATTTGGATTTCATGCATTTAAGGAATAAATAATTTAATTGACATTAAAATATCAAACTATAACCACATGTAATATATAACATATTAGAAAATAAATAATTGGTAAACTTGGTTTTAAAATAATTTAATGTTTGTTATTATTGGGATTAATACTTATGTTAATATAATTATCAAATTTTTGATATGGTAAATAAAACAAATAACCAAAGGCTATGAGACTATCAACAACTATCAACCTGATCAATCCATCTTGATAATGATAGTGATCAGACATAGTTCTTAGTCATAAGTTCATTGACATTCTTTTAGACTAACTAATCATTTCATGTTTGAACCCATAAGGGACATATAAAAGCAATAGCATAAGTTTAAAAATGATTTTTTTGAGTGCCATAAAGGCATACACATTATAAAGGTAATATTGTAGCATTTTATTTGTCGTTGAAATACTTAAATGAATAAATTTGATTGGTATAATATCCATTGGTATAATATTCAATTAAAAAGTACAATTTTTCAAAATACCTTATAATATTTTTTAACTAAAAGGGGGTAAAAATTTATTCAGTACCAAAACAAAACACCGATTACACATTTTTCTCCTGATCCACCAGATGGACTAGCTTTTGATACAAATTTAGAGGGAGGTTAGCCTCCTCGATAATGTTCCAGAATGCCCCATTCTCTGTACTTCGCTAGGCAATCTGCAACCTCATTCCACTCCCACGGAATGTGTTGGAAGGAAATCGAATTCAAAGAAGAACTTAATTGCTTAATCTGCTGAATAATGGTTTGTAGATGCCAGTCAGTCTTACCTGAATTACCCTTGTTCAACAAATCAACCACAACTTGTGAATCAGATTCACATATGACATTGAGTAAACCACTTCGACAACAGCTCTCCACAGCTTCTAGAATGGCCTCAGCTTCCATCTGATTATTTGTATAACAGCCTTTGTAAATGGAAAACAAGAATTTAATGTTCCCTGAGCTATCCTGGGCAATAACTCTTATACCTGCTACCCCTGGGTTCCCACGGGAAGACCCATCTGTATTTACTTTAATCCAACCAGTTGTTGGGGGCGACCACTATCCACTTCTGCTTATCAGCTGAGCCAACTTGCTCTTGCAGTTCGTCGGATGGTTGACTCTCCTCTCCACGTCCTCACCAGGGAAGACCATCCCCAAGCGCCCAAACACTCCTGCCGCCTCCTGCTCCAATCTGTTGTCAGGTGCACACCTGGCAAGAATAGTTTCTTGCATCACAAATATAACCTTATTCCACAAAAGCTTTAGCTCAGTCTGCACGCCCCTGAAGATTCGCCTATTCCGCTCCAGCCACAGATTCCACAGAATGAAGGAAGGTCCCACCTCCCAGGTATTCTGTAACAGAGTATTTTTAACAGGAGCGCTGCCCATTCGATCCCAAAATTCCTTTAAAGAAGAAGCATGCCTACAGGGTGTTCTCCACGCACTCCACCACAAGTGCCATAATTGTTTAGCAAAATTACACTAGAAGAACAAATGCGCCCCTGTCTCCTCATTGCTATGACACATCACACAAATGGATGGTCCCTGAAATCCTCTTTGACAAAGATTATCCCAGGTGAGGCATCTATTGTGTGTGAGGAGCCAGAGAAAAAAATTACATTTGGGCCATGCCATTCGGTTCCAGACTTTCTTTCCCCATTAAAACTATCCTTCCTCCCCTGTTTGCTCCAGCAAAAACTTATAACCAGCAGCCACAGAGTATTGCCCTGTAGAATCCCCACTCCAAGCCAATTCATCACTGCCTTGCAACATAGAACACCTTCTAGTCTCAAGAATGAGGGATAATTCCCCGCGCTCGTCCTCTGAACCCCCGAGAGGCCAGTCAGAGGAATGTTTCCACCTGTATCCAAAGGTAGTTCCCATATTGTAAGCTTCTTTATACTGCCTCACCGAACTCCAACCAACAGCATGAAAGGAGTTCGCAAGAGTTTGTAAATGCGGGTGTGACTGTAAAAGTGGAGGTGAACCATCCTAGGAGTCCTTCCAGAATAAGGCCTCAGACCCACTGCGGCACATCCAGAACAGGCCTTGCTTCACCAATTGCGCTCCATGCTTAAGGGTATCCCATATCATAGACCCTCTCCCCTCAAGAGGAAATCTGGCCATATCATGAAGATTAATGTCTAAAAGGTATTTGGCTGTCAAAATTCTAGCCCACAAGGCAGAATGGTTAGTACACCAGTGCCAGTAAAGCTTGGCAGCAAGGGCTTGGCTAGCCAGAATAGCTGAGCATAATCCCAGGTCGCCATCCTGCTTAGGCCTGCACACCAAGTCCCATCTAACAAGACTCCATTTAGAATTTTGTAGATTGCCCCCCCACAGAAACTTCCTAGAAAGAGCATCATACTCTTTTAGAAAGTAAGCTGGTGCACTCTGAACCATGCTCTGGTAAATTAGTAGAGCCTGAATAACTGATTGTTCACCCTACCTATTGTAGATTTATAGGTCTAATGACTTACCTTTTGTCTCAACCTGTCAATAATATTCTACCAGAATAGCCTGGGTTGACGCCCCACCACAATGGGAACCCCTAAATAAACCACTGGAAGAGTCTGAATCTGGAATCGAAGAATGGCAGCTATTCTCCTCTGGACAGCCTCAGGAGTGTTAAAGAAATAAATTGAAGATTTATGCTCACTAATCTGCTGCCCCGACACTGCCAAATAAATATCAAGAGTGGTGTGGAAATGCTTCCCGGATCCGAGCTTCACCAGCTAGGATAGTGTCATCAACAAATTGGAGGTGGGACAAGGTGGTTACCCCTCTCTCCCATTTCCATCCTTGGATAACATTCTGAGAGACCTGGCAGTTGAAGAGCCTCCCAAACCCTTCGGCCATGAGAATAAACAAGGAGAGATAGGGTCCCCTTGCCGGAGTCCTCTAGAAGCACCAAAAAGTTCCGTTGGAGCTCCATTCACAAGAACCAAGAAGGAAGGTGTGGTAACACAGCTTAACACCCACCTAGTCCAATCCTGCTTGAAACCAAAAGCTAAGAGAACTTTTTGTAAGAACCTCCAACTAACTCTGTCATAGGCTTTGGCGAGATCAAGCTTGATAAACATAGCCCTCTCTTGGGATGTTTTCATGGAGTGAATAGCTTCTGAAGCTATCACCACACCATCAAGAATTTGTTTACCTACCATGAAGCCTCCTTGTTCCTCCGAAATAAGATTGGGGAGGAGCCTTTTCAGCCTTTGCGCAATAAGCTTAGTAATCACTTTGTAGATAACATTGCAAAGGGCAATGGGTCTATACATTTCTAGCTTATTCGCTTGTTCCTTCTTCGAGATAAGCACCAGAAAAGTAGCATTCAATGCACGGAGCATTTCCTTGCTAGAATAAGACTCCTGTATGACACTCATCAAGTCTTGCTTAATTATACTCCAGAACTCTTGGAAAAAATCAGCTGGAAATCCGTCAGGACCAGGGGCCTTACCTCTCTTCATGCTAAACAAAACTTCCTCCACTTCAGCACTCTCAATCGGACGCATAAGCTCTTCATTCATTCTATCATCGACCAAGGATGGAATACAAGACAACACTACATTTTTTGCCCCTTCATCTGGCAAAGTATCACTGTCAAAAAGTTCTGTGAAATACCGGACAGCTTCTCTGCTAATATCTTGGGAGGAGGAGAGGTGTGTTCCATCCTGAGTAATAAGCGAAGTAATAAAATTACCATTTCGCCTCCCTTACACAGAGTTGTGAAAAAAGGTAGTGTTCTTATCCCCTTCCTGAAGCCAATCATTGCGGGCCTTCTGTTTCCAATAGATCTCTTCCCAAAGTTCCCATTCAGCAAGTGTATTAGCTGCTCTAGCTTCCATCAGGCGAAGGTCCTCTGAGAGCCCAGTTTCTCTTATTTGCCTAGTAATGTCATCCAACTGGTCGTACACTTTCTTCTTCTAACTATGTAGATCCCCAAAACTAAACCTGTTCCATATCTGGAGTTTCCTTTTAACATACTGAAGCTTCTTCAAGAAAGAGTACATAGCTGTGCCATAAGGTGGAGCTCCCTGTCTCCACCATTGGCTTATGAGATCATGAAGAGAAAAATCCCAGAGCCACATCAATTGGAATTTGAAAGGGGGTTTTCTAGGACCCCCAATCTGGCCTATGGAAAGTTTAATCGGCCAGTGGTTTGAACCCCTCCAATCCAAGATCTCACAAGTGAGAGCAAAAGCGCTAGAATGCCAGAAAGAAGAAACTAAAAATCTATCAAGACGTTTAGAAATGGCATCATTACCTGTTCTTCGATTGCTCCAAGTAAATATCCCGTTGGAGGGTTTCACATCAAAGATACGAAGCACTTCAATATTATGGCATAGGTACTCGGAAGAGGAGCCTAAACGGCTTAGTCCACCATGCTTCTCCTCCAAGCTCATAACAACATTAAAGTCCCCAGCTATTATCCATGGTAAGTAAGGAAAACATTGCCGGATGTACCGGATATGTGACCAAAGCTGTTGCTGCCCCTCCATGTTAGCAGGTGCGTAGACTGTAGTGACCAGACATAACTCACCAGTTTCCAAAGAGGAGGCAATCATTGACAAGGCCAAAATAAAGGAAACCCAATGTTGTGGAATGATTTTTCTCTGGTCCCATCCCATAGCAAGTCCTCCCGAGGTGCCTCTAGCTCCAACACACTGCCATTGCCCAAAATGCCAAATATTTGGCATACAAGCAATTAGAGAATTAATAGTAAGTTTCATCTCCTGGATGCAAAAAATATCAGGAGAGTGGTCCCACACCAAACTACGAATAGCTTTTTGTTTGGGGTGGCTATTCAAACCCCTTGCATTCCAAGATAAAACTATCATTGGGTGAATTGGGAGAAATGCTCTTCCAAGGGCTTAACAACCCCAGATTCCACCAATAAGTCACCTATAATTTTGAGTTTATCTTGGTCTTTCTTTCATCCCACTTTAGGATTACCAGATGATGTGGCCTTTTTGAATTGTTTTTGACTTAGCCCTAGGGCCAAAGCTGAATTTTTGTCTTTTTTCCACGCATCACCCTCCACCAAATCTGCCCATTTTACTTCTTTTTCCTTAAGCTCATTCACACACTCATGCTGCCCTTCCTCTAGAGCCAGAGGTTTAGCTAGAGGCATATGGTCCATCCTATCCTGCCCCTCCAAGGAGTCTAGCAACTGCTTCTGCTATCCTGAAGCTTCTCCATGATCTTGCATAAGAAGACCCTCCTCAATAACCATATTATCAAGGGCCTCAAACTTGTTAAAGCCCTGTTCCAAATGCCTTTCTATAGTCCCTCGCCTCGATCCTCAGCCTCTAGCTCACTTCCTAACTGGAATAAAATCTTCCACTCCACTATTAAATTGATCCACAGAGCCCTGCGCCATACCCCTAGGGATTGGATTCTTTCCTTTACTCAGGTAATTTGGTTGGGTTTTAGCTTTTTGATTTTGCCCCGTGCTTCCAAAACCCTTAGCAGCAGAAACTGAAGATGGCATTGGGGGTTCTGGCATTAGTCCTTTGTCTTTGGTAGCTAGAGGGCATTGTCTATGTAAATGTCCATAAGCATGACAAATTTTGCATCTGAAAGGAATGGATTCATAGTCCATTTGTTGAATCCATGTTAGTGAACCCAAACAAATCTCCAAAGAATCAGGAAGAGGCTTGGATAAATCCATGTCTACACAGACCCAGGCGTAAGTAATGAATTTCTTATCTAAAGATTGATGGGCAATCACTGTTGGTGTTCCCAACAAGGCCGCTATCTATTTGAGGATGTCTTCCCGCCAGAATTCTAGCGGCAGCCGTGGGAGCCTCACCTAGATTGGGACACAGGCTGGAAGATCCTCAGCCGTATTAAAACCAACATGCCATGGTTTGAGAAAAAGACCTGCTCATTCATAAAAGTAAGGGCCACCTTCAAAAATGCGATTACAATCCACTACAGAGGAAAAACTTACCAGGAAGTAATTGTTCCCTGCCAACATAATGTCAAAATCTCCGTCAACTGCCCAGGAGCACCTAACCCAGGCTTCCAAAATCGACTGTGGGATTCTAATTCCAAGGAACTTGCAGATCAAGGTATGTGAAGAGAGGTATTTAATGTCCTCTTGAACTGTTTCTTGTGGAATGACTAGCACTGGACGGATTTTCCTGCCTTCTAAGCAAACATCCATTAATTTTATTCAGCCTTAACTTCTCACTAGAATAAACTGTTGTTTGGTCCAAACCCCTTCCTCCCAACACCATATCATTCTGCCTGAACCCTGTTGCCTGGTCGCCTGCCACCGGATCACCCTCGTGACCTTCCCCACGCGCAGACATCACTCCCTCATAAAATACCTTATAATATTGAAAACATATTTTGTGGTAAGTTTTTTAAATTATTAAAAAAAACAAGAAATATGCCACTAGGGCACCATGGCCCCCATGGAATTATATTAAGCCACTAATTTAAATTTTGAAGTTTAGAACTAATGGCTTTGTTACTAGATGTAATGATAAAATGTAATTTAGTTTTTACTTTTTTGGATTACTTTTTGAAATTTTTATTTGGTAACTCAATTCAACATGAGCTAGAGAGTTTGAGATGGATGGGTTAGTGCTTGTGAATAACTAGATATGGTGACTTTGTAACCTTTATTTATAGGTAATTACCACATGATTTGGTAAATAAATTCAAAATTTTCACTTACCTATACACGGATAAGTGGTAAACTTTGAGCTAATCATGATTCTAGGTGTGATAGTTAAAAGGTATGACATAAACTTGTTCTATTATTTGAATTTTAATTGGTTGAAGGAATTATTATTTTATTTTTCCCTCTTCAATCTAGTAGTGACATAAAAACATATCTTTTAGTCTTGTCATGAAAGTTTTAGTTTATTTTTTGGGAATTTATAATAACTAAAGCTTAATTATTATCATTTTAATATTTTCATGTCAAGATCCAAGGAGAAAAGGAGATAATCAAGGGTCTCTGTATTGGGGCATTTGTCTATATGAAAAATGTGTTTAGCTCATGGTAGAGGTATTGGAGAGGATCAAAAGTTATTCTAAGAAGCTATTAAAATCTCTCAAAAAAAGTAAAAAAATATAACCTCAACCATTTTATACCTAATTTATCCTTATAAAAGTGCTTTAACCCTTAAAAATGCGTACTAAGATCTATTTGTTAAGATATAAAGAGTTGTTTTTGTGTTTGATTGGGCTTAGGCCTATAAGTATTTACTGTTCAATTTTTGTGTTAGCTAGGTATTTTTATTAAATTCATTATTGGAATTTTATGAGCTCAAGACTACATACATTTAATTGGATTTATAATTATCATGGTTGAGTTTTTATGGGTTTGTTTCCATGGTTATATTTTTCTTGATCTAGAGGAATTGACTTTGTTATAGATAAATTATTATTTTATTTGGAAATAAATTTATTATTTGGCTAAGTTATATTTGTATCTGACACATTCAGTTCATTTTTTACATAATATCCACAAACAAGGTCTTAAGAGCAACAAAATATAATAATTCTACAAATAAGAACAAAAAGACAAAAAATAATGGGATCATGACAACATCACAACAACATCAAGATATGAATAAAAAAATCAACACCTAAAAAGGATAGAGCTATAAATGTTTTTCCCACCAAGGAATTTTTTATAATTATACAAAATTTCATTCAAACTTTATTACATGTAGTTCAACTTATGGTCTTTCTCCTTAGTAGTATATTTAACCTTGTTAGACTCCTTGCTCGATCTTTCACCCTCTAGACTATTTTTAATGAGTTGTAATAAAACCCCCATAATTGAGAGATAATTAATTACCATGGACTTTTTGTATCTAAAAAGAGAGTAAATAATTTTTTTATGAGAGATGTTCTTCTTTTCCAAACTATTGATTCATTCTTCAAGTCATCTCACCTGCATAGCCATTTCTTAAAATTTTTCTTTATCTCTTGTCACTTCTTTCTCTAAAATACAATTCTTAATGGGATATTTTATTAATTTATATTCCTTAATAAACCACATAATAAATTATCTATGTAAATTGATCTCCTCCCATAGTCATTTAAATTTGTCCTAATCCTTGCTAATAACAAACATTTCCCCAATTTCCTTAACTATTATTTTATTATTCCCATTCTCTTTATAGTTATTATCAATGTAAGATTCATGAGATTTCATTAGTTTTAAAATCATAAAAAATTATTCAATTATCTCCTTAAAATGGATAATGTTGACATCCTCAGAGCTCAACACTTTACTAATGGTGGTTTTGACTAGGTACTTCACATCCTTCTTAAGAGGAAATGTGTTTCTCACTAATATTATAGGCTTCCTTATAGCATTTTCATTTTTATTGTTATGGTCCCATTTTACCTCCAAGGTCACATGTTCATGGCTCATATTTCTAATCTTTAACATATTACACAATAAAAGGATCACAACTTGGTGCAAAGGGAACCTTATACTCCCCTTTTTTACTTCTGAGCTTTCCAGTGAATTCAAAATGTGAAAGGGGATATTGATTGAGAAATAATTTCAAAAAAGTTTAGAAACACAAAATATAAAGTAAGGACTAAGTTTTACCTCCCATCTAATGTAATAAATTTCATTATACATTTATCAAAATTATTGTATAGATGAGGGATGGATTATATAAGGTAGCCATGTTAAAAAGGAATAAATTCCTCGCCATTAACCAAAAAAATATTAATTTTCTCTTAATATACCTATTGGTTTTGTATAAATTTCTATATTCTATATGCATGCCTTTATCATAAGCTATGAGCTCCTCATTTATCTTAAACTCAACCTATTGGAATGATACTACTTTGTCCTTTCAGCCTTCAACAAAATTTGTACATATATGAGGGTCATATCCCTAAATTTTATTAGATGAAATTACTAAATTCACCAGCATAAAGGATCCCCCATAGCTTTGAGTCATTATCTAAGACATTTTCAAAAGAATGTTCAACATGGTAGAGGTCTCATCCTATTCTGGTGATAGATAAATTCAACAATAATTGTAATTATAGATATAAATTGGAATAATCAATCCCAAGGCATTATACAAACTAATAATGGATTTATCATGCCAAAATTAATGGATTATCTTCCACCTATGATGGATATTCATGGTATAAGTACAAAGGATAATCCACATCACATAAGAATTACTATGGATATACACTTAATCATTACAATCACAACTATTAAATATTAAACATAAAATTAGTATTATGGATCCAACATATAATATGACCTTTTAAGAGATCCTAAAATAAGACCATTGCCTCGATGTCTCCTCTATGAGAAACATTAAGTCATCCTTATTAAAATCCATCCACATTTCTCAAGAAATTCTAGAGAATAATCAAAACCAAATTCATCCAATAAGTATAAACAAGAGCAATTACTTTAGAAAGCCAACTTCTAACAATCTTACTCTTTAAACAAGGAGAAACAAGATTCTTGGTTGATTCTTTAAATAATGTCATCCAACATATCCTCTTAGTAAATCTAGTTCTTTAGGTTATTATATACAACTCCTAGATAGGAAAACCAATTAGCTAATTGGTTTCCATTTCTATATATGTTTTTAATGCAAATCTTATCAAATGATTTAATGATAATATAGGTGTCATCTATCATATTAATAATGTTTGATCTCACATAATACTTATTAAAAATGAAATGGATGATATTAAGGGAATCTCCATCTAATAATTATTATATCACCCCTATCTCCTTTCCAACTATAATCCCCATAGGGAAACCCTAGCCTCTGCCCAATGACTAGTTTGGACTCCCATACTCCTAAAATAGGTAGTAAGAACTTCCTCATTTGAGGTCCTTAGAATGCCTCCTCCTCCTACCATATAAGGGTTACCCTTGGAATCCCCATGAAAAGTTAAGTTGACCCAAACCAAAGAGGGAACTTGTCATTTAGTAGATTTCCTTAGCATGATTCCAGTGTAAACCAAACAAGTAACAAATAATTTTAATTCCAAGTTTTTAGTAATAATAAGATTTTTTCCTTCATAATAATATTTTATTTCTGGGACATTATCTATACTAAAGTTAAAGAAATTACATGAGAATTTTTCCACTCTAGAGATATATTATGAGAAATAAATAATACCTTTTTGGTCCTTATTAGAAAAAAATCTAGGGGAAAATAATCTTCAAGATTTTTGACCCATCATCTCAGGCAATACCATATATAAGATTTGCTTAGTCATATTAGTAAAAAATATCCAACATTTTTTGGATAAAGTGATTGGGGATTAATAGGGAGCATTTGTCTCTAGTAGATAGATAACTGATGGATCCATCCAATCCATCTCAAGATATTCAAGATAAGGCATGTTCATTAAAATAGACATGAATAAGGCCTATGATCTAGTTTACTAGAGATTCTTGATGAAAATACTTGAGAGACTTGGATTCAACTAGGACATTAGGAAAATTATTTTGAATAGCATTTCCATGCCTAAATTATCCATATTAATAAATGGAGTTACCAAAGTCTAATTCTCAGCTTGTAGAGGTTTAAGACAAGGGGGTCCTCTTTCCCTTATATCTTCATCATTATAAAAAAAACATTGGGGAGAAGTCTGATGAAGGCCCAATCACAGGGTATTATCAAAGGTATCTCAGTGGCTCTTAGCACCAGCCTTATCACCCTTGAATAATTTACTTATGATACAATTTTCCTAGGGGAATCCTTTATTGAGGAAGCTAGATAACTTAAGATTATCCTCTAGAACTAAGAAATGTTCTCCAACTAGTGCATCAACTTCCATAAGAGTTCCTTATACTTAATCAAAACTCACACCCTACTATAGAAAAAGATTACAATAATTTGAGAATGATAGGTGAGTCAATTTATAGTAATGTGTGTGGGCATTCCCCTATTTGAAGGTAGAATGAATCCTAATTTTTGAAATTTGTTCATCGATAGAATCCAAAAAAACTTGGATGGAAAGGTCACTTAATCACTCAAGCAAGTAAATTCCAACTACTTAAGGCCTTAATATAGACCATCCTTGTATATATTATGTTATTATTCCCAATAAAATGGCTATTAAGATAGAACAAATCTAAAAAAAATCTTATGGCATGGCATAAAGGACCATTTTAGATACCACCTAGTCTCATGGGAAAAAGCGTGCCTCCCTAAAGCAAATGGGGGATAGGGATCAAAAGGATTAACAATATGAATTGGGACCTCCTTAATAAAATGGGTTGGAAAATTATGAAATAAGATAAAAAAAAATGGACTAGAATTACCATGGCCAAATATCTAGAAGGGATTGAGGAAGATTTCTTCCTCTAAGAATAAGCCCCTATCCATGGATCTACATTTTGAAAATCTATTGGCAACAGTAAGGACCTTATGAAAAAATGAGTTAAATGAAAAATTGATAATGGGGATAAAATTGATTTTTGGGATAATTCTTAACTCTCCAATTTTCCTTTTTCATCATAGGGGAACTAGGAAAACCTCTATATACCTTTCAAGGAGAGATGGGGCACTAAGATTAAACATTATTTGGAAGTTACTAGTGGTTCAAAATATTGAAATGATTTATCTATTAATGGTAACATTAATAAATATTCATAAGTGGTTTAGGATCTCAATTACTCCCTCAGCTAAATTCACATTCAAATTTTGCCTAAGGATGATCATTTATTTTGGGCAGCTAAAGACAATAGGAAGTACTTAATCACTTATGGTCACCTTACTGATCTTGATTTAGAAGATGAGTGAGAATATTGGAAATATCTATGGATTAAACACCTCACTCCTAAGGTAAATTTTTTTTTCTAGCTAGTAGTTCAGGACAAGATTCTAATAGTGGACAATCTAGCTAAAAGAAGATTCATTATGCCTAGTATATGTCCCCTATGTAGGGAAGTAGAAGATTTGGTTCAACATCTATTTCTATCTTATCCCTTTAATTCATGCATTTTGGACATGATCGTAGCCTAATTTAATATATCTTGGGTCAAACCTAATAACATCCTTGATCTCATTAAATAATGGAAGCCTCCCTAGAGCCTCCCATCCATGTCTTTTCTTGGTCCCTTTCCCCCCATTGGTTTTGGGCCATTTGAAAAGCATGTAATGATAGTATTATTTCCAACAAAAGTCACCTTACCAAATCAATATTTCTCTAAAATTTTTAATCCATTACTAAAAATTGGAGGGATTTTCCACCCACCAACAAAAACTTAGGTTTTGTTGTTGAATAGATCATCTTTAGGGAATGGGATGTGGAATAAAAGATTATTTCTCATTCTAAATCTTTGAAGAGAAAACATGTCAAGTGGAAGCCACCACCTGAGGACTAGGTAAGCTTAATTTATATTGTTTTTCAAATTGGAAACCTAGTATATAATCAGAGGAGGGATCATCATAAATTTTGTGGGGATTTTGATTATTGCATATGTTGGTCTTATCAAAATTCAGACCAACTATGTGTCCAAAGCCAAGGCGATGCTCTAGGGTATCTAAATTTCTGCCCAACTCAATATGGGAAGAATAATCATCAAAGGATATTCCATTAACATCCTTAATTCCTTAGATGGTAAGATCACCCCTTCTCATTCCATTAAAGCTCTATTAATAATGCCAAGAGACTTATGATGGATATGGCCAACTCACCCATCATTCATACCTAACATGAAGGAAATGAGGTGATCGATTTATTTTCTAACATTGTAATAATCCTTCCACTTTTATCTATTTGGCATGATGGTATCCATGTCCTTAAACATGTCATTAAATAAATTCAAAAAATAATCTATCATTTCATAGGGTGTAGGAGTGGTTGTCACATGCATGAAATTCACATCTAAATCACGAGGATTTAAAAATCATGATTATCCATCATTATCTTACATGGGTATTTAATATTACAAACTAGGGTAAACCTCATATTTGAAGACACATTGGTCCCATTAGTTTTGAATACTGATAGGGCATGGCAAAATTTGAGCACCACTCAAACATCCTCCTCATAAACAAGCATAGCATGGGGGTGATAGGGATAGACTCGAGTTGACCTCATGTTTAGAGGTTTGAACCAATAAGATAGTTTGGAAACAATTGTGTAAAGGGGGACTAATTAAATATATATACAAGGTTAAGGGACATGACGCAACCATCATAAAGGATTTTATGCCTATCTAGAATAAGAAAATTATGGAGATAAAGGGGATTAAAATCTTTATTATTGAACAAATGATTTGTGAGGTTACTGGTATGTCTTATGATGGGATGAAATAATTTAAAGACAAATCAAAGAAAATGGAGCTGATGCAGAGGTTCTTCAGGACTAATGAGACCATACAAACTCATACGAAGGCATTTCTTCATATGGACTTGTTTAGGTACTAGCTGGATGTGTGCCTATAAATAATGAAATATCTTACCCTAGAAGGTAAGTTTATGCTTATATTTTTACACCATTTTTTATAATTAATCACTTCCAAGGTTTCAATATTATCTTTCTCTACTTTATTCTTAAGTCCCTAGAATGTACGGCCCTTGCCTTTCATATATATTAATCAAATAATATCATTCATCAAGGTCATATCCTCTTGCTGGTCAAACATGGACAAACCCTACATGGTAAAAAAGTCCCATTGGGAGGGTTTTATTTAGAGGAGGATTCCCCTAATGAATACCCTACCATAGATTCCCACTACCTTATGCCTAAAACCTCTCTTATAAGCCCCTTCTCTAAGAGCACCATTGGGTAGCTCCCACTCCAACTCACTATAACAAAACCAAAACCTATTGCATTTGAGATGGTAAATACTATAGAGTATTCTAGAAAATGTAAGGCCCCTCTTTGAGGTAATTAAGATGAATAAAAAATAGATGGATGGGTTCAATAATAAACTACACAAAGATGGAATTGGCCTAGCTAAATTAATAAATGAGTGGAAATATATTAATAGGGAATCTACCAAAATTATTTAATCCCTTTCAAAACACACTAGGGCTAAGGGCACTCCTTGAAAATAGGTTACTAAGTTGGTGGAGGTCCATTATCCAAAACCCTCTCTCAAACCACCCCTCAAAAATACATCGAAGAAGGAGCCTCCTCAAAAGAATCCAAGGATGGTTACACCAAAGGATGTTCTTAAAGGTATGATTAATAAAACATGGGTAAATATCACTAAGAATAGGATTATGGAAAAGGTGAAAGACATTGATGCTAGTAAGGAACTCATGGAGGACTCCTTTCTCATGTAATTTATTTATTCTAATTTCTATGTTTTGTCTTTTGCTCTAGTAAGTAGCTAGTTATTATTTTAATTCCATACTTTTTTATTCATCCCTTGGGGCTTACTATATTTTATAATACTTTTGATTGTACTAAGGTTATAGGTCCTTTTAAAACCTATTAATTTTACCTACTCAAATAAAAAATATTTTATTTTAGTATAATAAGCCTTTAAATTTTCCAACATTAGTTTATTGATTTTGAAAGCCACTCTTAGGATGGAAATCTTGTAATTTATAAAAAATCTATCATTTCTTTCCTTTTAAATTCCCCACAAGGTATGTGGTAGAGCCCAACTCCATAATTTCTTGAAGGCATCTTTTTTGAATGGAGATTTTCAATAATGACATAGATATAATAAAGAGCAGGGTTACTCATGTCATATGAAATTTATTGGAAATGCATCCCAAACCTTGAAATTAAAAGAGTTTCCCAGGGATAAATGAAAGACTAATTTATCCTCTTCCTCACATAATGGACATCTATAAATAATAGTTAACCCAACTTTTTAAAGATTATCCATTGTAATAATTTTATTTTAGCTACTAAATAAAGGAAGATATTCAATTTAAGGATTAAATATTTGAACCATAATCTTCCCCAATAAAAACAATCAAAAAGCACATCTAATAACAAGTCATATCTAGATTTAACACTATAATTCCCATCAATAGATTTAGACCAAAATAGCTCATATTATTTGGGTAGATTCAAAATATGACAAGATTTTAGAAGTAAATTTATATCATTGATGATGGATCTCTCTTATATAATTAGGTTATCCACCTATAACTATACCCATTCCTTACCTCTATCAAAGACATGGATGTAATCATGTACTTAAGTACCATAAATACTTTGCACTAGTAAAATAATTTGATGCCACAGTTCTAAATATATCATGGGATAGTCTAGAATCAAATATTATTGACATAATATAGTCCTTTAACTATTGATAACCTTCTATTTAATTCCTTTAATAATAATCTCTCTATTGGTAATAATATGATTCGAAAAGGAATATATTTTGACAAATTGATTTTCAACCAATATCTTGGCATTCTTTCTTGCATAAGATGTTTTGTTTTTAAAATTACAATCCAATAGTTAGACTCATTAATGAATCTCTATCCTATCTTAGAGATCGAAACTTGATTTATATATTTCATCTTTCTTATGGCCAATCCTCCTAGATGTCTTGGGAGATAAACCTTATCCTAGGCAATAAGGTGGGATATATTTTTGTCCTCTGATCTTGACCACAAAAGTATTATTTGAATAATATCCATTTGATTAAATATGAATCTTGGTATTTTAAAAATTGACATTAAGTACTTTGTAAGGATATAGAGAGTGTTTTTTATAATAATGATTTTCCCCACATGGGATGAGTCCACTCCTTCCATCCATCTAACTTACTCTAAAATATGTCAAGAAGAGGATTCCAAACATGAATAGGCAACAGAACAAAAAAAAGTGGTATGCCTAAGTAATAAGAATTGATTTATTTGATATGGAAACCTAAAATTCTAGTAATATTATATTGTCTTACTATAGGGGTGTTTAAAAATAATACCAAACTATTTAAAAATTTAATCAATTGCTTGGATTCTTCTTAATAGTCACTCAAAAACCTTTTAAACTCATTAGTTTCCTTAACATAAGCCTCAATCAGCACCATAATATCAATAAACATCTTCATTTCATTAAAATTTTATGGATGTGAGTAAGGATTTTATCTATAATAAGGCTTAAGACCCTTAATCTTCCCTTGGATGAAAATAATAGAGAACAATCTACTCAAGGATTTAGCCACGATTATAAAAATGAAAGAGGATAAGGGATCACCCTATATAATGCATCTCATGATTTCAAAATACCTTTGAGGAACTCCATTAACAAGTACTTAAAACGTATACATAGAGATATAATTATGTATCAAAATTTTGTTATGTGGGTGAAATCCAAAATGAAGTAGCACCCTATCAAAAAATACCAATCCAACTTATCATAGGCTTTGTTTATGTCTAGTTTAATGTCCATCTAAGATTTGTTACCTTTCCCATGGAATGCAAGGTCTCTTAGATAAAAATGATGCCATCTTAAATTTGTCTTCCCATCACAAAATCACCTTTATGTGTAAATATGATCTTCTCCATCAAAGGTTGTAGTAAATAAAACTATTTTTTTGTGAATATTGTGTAAACTATGTTTCTTAGGCTAATTGGATGAAAGTCTTTAAAATCAGAGACGCTTGATTTATTTGGAACCAAAAAAATAAGGGTGTTATTGAATTCCCTCAAAATCTTACCTAAAAAAAATCATCCATTACAAATACCAAATCCATTTTATGATATCCCAAAAATTATAGAATAAGGAAATGGGGAATCCATCTAGGCCTTGAGCCTTGTCTTTATTAATTAGAAACTAACACTTTCAACTTCATCCATAGAAACCGATTAGATGAAATTCATGTTATCATCATGATTAATTTGGTGAGGTATGTTACAAAGAAAATTTTCCATATTAATATCATTGAAATATGTGTTATCAAGAAAAAGATTTTTAAAAATTTACATAACTTCCCCTTTTATGATTAACAGATCAAAACTCTTGACACCTCCTTATAAAGACATTTCAGAAATTGTTTATGGATAATATGCTTAAGATTAGTCAAATGAAATAGTCTAGTATTTTGGTCACTTATTTAATATAGATGGTCCTATATTTTAAACTCCAAAATTTTCATCTTTGGAATTTATGGAATGGTATTGAAAAAGCAAACTTTTTTCCAAATAGGGAATTTAAGTCTTGACCATGATCATGAGTGTTATCAGTACCCTTCATTTAATAACATCAATCTAAGGCTAGTATTTGAGCGTTGTATGCAAAAGGAAAAAGAGATCTCTAGAAAATGGTTCCTTCTATCACACTCCACACTTGTGGGAATTGAAAATCACAATTGTATAAATTGAAAATCACACCTATAGAAATGAAATCACACTTGTGAAAAATTAAAGTAAAATTATATGAAATTAAAACACACTTGTAGAAATTAAATTGGTGAATTAAAAATAAATGACAAACACATAAAATACCTACATGTTTACAATAAACTATACAAAAAAATATTTATAGTAAGAAAGAAATAAAATAATAATTTATAGAAAAAAGAATAATTATATAATAAATAAATAAAATAAAATACATTGATTTATCTTCCTTGGAAGAGGATTTATTTAGAACATAGGTTTTGGATGGATTGCTCAGAATAATGGAAAGAAAATGTATTTATTGATTGAATTGAATGAATGGATATAGACTTAGGTGTGGAAGGTTACATTTATAATTTCATGCTTCCAACCAACACCTTATTTAAGTGTAACAACCTAGATACTCTATCCCATCTCAATCTCCACATAATATGGAGATATTTATTGGAATAAAATTACATAAACATATATTCAAATATAATATATTATGGAAAATATATACATATAAATCTATATATAGAAGTAATATAAATGGAAAGCATTTTTTGTGATGTTGGAACATTATGATATTCTTAGAAATACTTCCCAAACAAGTCTATAGAAGTTCTTGTTGAAATCCATAGCAACCTACTAAAATATATAGTAAGCTTAATGAAATCCATATCAAGCTTGGTTAAATTCATATAAATATTGGTTAAATCTATATTTGGTATGATGTAATCCATAACTAGTCTATAACAAGCCTGTTATAATCCATAGTTGTTGTAGCAACCCTGTTGTGATCCGTAGCTACTATAGCAAGCCTGTTATAATCTAGAGCTACTATAGTAAGCCTATTATAATCTAGATATTCTATAGTAAGCCTATAGGAGTCCATAACTTGACCAAAATACTAGATCTTGTTTAAACATTATGCTTGAATGGTTACTTCATATTTTGAATCATTCTTGGCTTAGTATAAACTATATATACACTTACTGACATATTTTTCCAAATAATAATTAAAAATAGATAACCGATAGATAAAAATTAATTCTAAAGATATAACCATGATATATACTTACTATCTCATTATAAATAAACTATAAGTTGAGAAACTACATTTAGATCTACTTTTAATGCAAGAAAAAGGATGTTATTTTATGGATATAATGAGCCATTTTATGGACTCATCACATGCTCAATCATAAATTATTATAAGTAATATAATTCCTTTATTCCTTTATTATTTTTCTCAAATATGTTACCAAAAATATATTTACTCCAAAATGTAACCTTGTTTTTCACTTTCTTAAGATTCCTAGCTAGATTAAACATGATAGATACATGATAGTCCTCTTTCCACCAATCTTGAATTCTACTAAGAAAATTAGGGTGTTGAAACCACATGGGTTCAAATATGAATGACATCCTCGCAATTTTTATGAGAATCCATGTTAAGCATCACATGGGTATGATCTAATCCAATCCTTGGCAATGAGGAGAGGCAAAATATTGATGAGCAATCAAATATGAAGATCAAAATTTATTATATTCTTACATTAATCAAACTTTCCTAGAATATTCTATTAGACCAATTAAATGGATATCCTCTTAGTTTAATATCCATCAACCTATTATTATCTATAAAATTATAAAAATCATCCATGTTATCTATAAACACCTGAATACCACCTTTAGTTTCTAAAGGGGAGAGATGCATGTTGAAATATCTATCAATAATCCCGTATAATTGACCATAATTTTGTCTAAATAAAGCAAGATCTTGACACATATTATGATGACCAACAAGAGAATTAGGAGCATAAATATTAGAAAGGATCCACATAGTACCATATTCTTTATGAGTGAGTATCGTAGTCAAGTGAGAGGGACTTTTAAAAATAATCTCCTTAACATGTTTATCAAACCAAAAAATGACAAGACCCCCAAAGGCACTAAAAGAGAAAATTAAATAAATAAGTTATTATCTCTAAATAAGGCTCCTAACACTTTATAATAAACCATCTTCCATTTTAGTTACTCATATGACCAAATTATTGGGCCTATTATTCATTATTTTTTATTTAATAAGGTAAATGAACTAGTTGTATAGGGACTAGGAACCATACTTAAAAAGTATAAAATAAGGTATCAAGCCCCTTGGGATAAATCAATAAAAAATACCAAAAATTAGCTAACTATCCCTATAAAAGGGCAAAACAACATAAATATAAATATAAATATATTCTAGGAGGGGGTATCCCTCCATTGGTTCCTTCACATCCTCGATATTCTTCTCTTATGCACCATATTTTCTCTTTGAAATTATGGCCCTCATTTTTTTATGGGCCCTTCTTCATCATCCCTTGGTAGGATCATTTATGGTCTCTTTTTCACTTTTTCTTACACCATGTTCCTCTTTATGGGGGTAATGTAGGGGATATTTGGGGAGGTGGTCTCTACCACCATCATATGTTGCTTTATTGGGGTCCTAACTACCTTAATAAAATGGGTGAAGGATTGGATTGTTTTGTACACTTCTTTATTCATGGAATTCCATTACTTTATAAGGCTTACCAAATTCATCCTAGCCTCATGAAGCTTACTGTTAAAATTTTCCAATTATTATTTATTTAAATTGATCTCCTATATCAAGGGTGTTTTTCATTTTTTGGCCACATTCATGGAGGTGTCCTTATCCAATAATATTGGTTTAGGTTTAGGGATAATGAGCTTCAAGGGAGGGTATTCAACATATGTTTTGGATATAGGGCTAGTATGGGGGGTACTGATTAATGTATGGTAGGACCTAGAGGTAGGGTCTTCCTTAGGTGAGTCCTCCTTAGTAGAAGACCCTTCAAAGGAACCTCCCCACCTCATAGGGTTTTGTTATTCTTAACCAAAATCATGATGAGACCTTGGTGTAGGATAAGTTTTGCATCATTTATTTGATGGGTGAGAGCGGTGATGTCTAGAGATTTGAGGAGATAAAATGAGAGGATAATTTTATACTCCTGAATGTGATTTAATAGTAAAAAGTGATGAGAGAATATTAGGGTGTGCATACCTTCAAGTGTCAAGTTTTTCATAACTTTTAGGCATACTTCAAGCCATTGGTATGGAAATTTGGCATGGGGAACCCTTTTTTGTCTATCTTGACAAATTCATTGGTGTAAAATAACATTTATATCATCTCCTAATTTTTTGATTGGTCTTTATACACCTTTGATTCATCACATGACATAATCATAGATTATCCTTTCAACTCCTTTGTGACCAATACTTTTATTCCTCTTAGCTCCATGACCCTCTTATTCCATCTAATAATGAATTATTTCACCACACCCACATCATGTTTAGTTATCCTCAACATAAATTTAGTAAGTCCACCTCAACGGAGCTTATTCCACACTTTTTTCATACCATAGAGTTCTGAGCAAGAAGTTGGTTCTAAGTGATCCATATCACCCCCATCTCTATAGTACCTATCAGGTCGAGAGTGAAATTTAGTAGGTCCTAGTGTAACTTTATGTTAAAAGTTCAAAAAATACATTAAAGGAATGCTTCAACCCACCTTGTGAAATAAATTCTCCTCATGTTTGAACAATGGCATATCATTATATTTAAAATCCATCACTTAAGGAGTCAAGTTCATACATGTGGCTACCTAATCACCATCCTATCCTAAGGTACATTCATTTTGAATAGCTGATGAAACACTTTTAGGAATGTGGTATCCTATGTTCTAATTGGTTAAAAGAGGGAGTCCTACTCCTATATTAGCAAGTAAGTCCTCCACCCTTTTCCCTTCATGGTAAGTATGAATAATGAGGAATTGCGTCATCTCTCTCAAAATCTATGTAGTGTCATCGATTATGGATTTTATTGTATGAGAGGGGTTGTTTAATCTTCAAGGGCATTAAGGATATTAAGGGAGTACCCATCCACAAAAATTCATTCCATTTTAAGTTTGGACAAGTTGGATGCCCCATAATATCTCCTTAGCTTCAAATACATCATTAGTCTATGTTCCCAATGGGCTTGCATATGAAACAATCAATTTCCCCTCTGAATTCTTTATAGATCCTCCCCTTCACATAGATCCTAGGTTTCCTTTTGAGGATCTATTAAAGTTAAGTTTAACCCAACCTTTAAGTGGAGTCTTCCACCTTGTGTGTTTTTGAATGAGATCTTTGGATGGGGACCTTATCTCTGTACCACCTCCCAATTAATAAAAATTAGTTATGATGAGGTAGGTCCTAGATTTATATTAGTATGAGGGAAGGCTCCCCAATTCTCAATGATGACATGGCATAATAAAAAAAATCCCTTTTTGGATGTTGCCTTATATTTGAAAATAGGCTATCAGTATAGTATTTACAAACACTCTAAGACTAATGTAGGAGAGACAAATTCCATAAGAATTATATGGGTTTGATATTCCATGGGGTTTCTATTATTTAATGAGGTCAAACAAATTGTCTAGTTTAACCCATGAGAGGTTGAATTTGTTCAATATCCAATCAAATAAGTTCAAACTAAATGGACAAGTCAAAAATAGATGATGAACCAAGTCCTTAGATTTCTTTCATAGGTCATCTATTGGGGATAATGAGTCATTTTTTATAGGTTATCTATCATTAGGATCTTGTCTTGGGCCACTAGCTGAAATACAAATTTAACCTTAAGATTCTAATGCTTTATCTATAAATATTTCCAATAGTTCCATTTGTCTTCTAGATTTAGATTAGTGGCATGTCTTGAGGACAATGAATATATACCATTATCTTTATATACCATTATCTTTATATACCAATAGAAAATGATATTCCTTATGTAATAAATGAATGTGAACCTAAATGATGGAGAAGTTGAGATTCTGAATCACTTGCACTTCTTCAGTAGTGCATCCTTCTATGGGGCTGACTTTCCAACTCTTCAAACCTTCATTCACATCCTAATAATATTTAACTTTACATCCTTCTATGGGGATGACTTTCCAACTCTTCAAACCTTCATTCACATCCCAATAATATTTAACGTTAGAGCCCCATATTTGATTGAAACTTGCATATAAGTTGGCCCAAGTATCTTGTGATGAGATGGGGGTGGTCATCTAAGCATCTTCCTAGAAGTCTATTTTCTCTCCATCTTAAATTTTCCATTTTATTCCTTTTAAAATAAGATCCTTACAGTTGTTAATGTATTTACAAAATGTATAACCATCCTCTAGGCCTTATTCCCATATAAAATAGTTTGCCTCAAGACCTTCCAATTATTTAAACTTGATAATTCTATCCCATTCTCTTTCTTATTTCATAAGTCTCCATCTCATTTTTTCCATTAAGGCCCTGTTCATGGACTTAATGCTTCTAAATCCCAATCCTGTATTTGTTGTAAGAAGATAGGATTTATCCCAAGAGACTAGATGAAACTTGAATCGATCCTTAGTTCCCCTATATAATAAAATATTTTAAATTTGTTCTATTTTGGTTTCCACCTTGGTGGGTATCCATAATAATTACATTAGGTATGCCAAGATACTTTGTATCAAGGATTTGAGTAGTTGAAATTTGACTTTTTGGGTTAGGAGGTGTCTCTTCCACCCTACAAGTTTTCTTTGAATTCTATCAATGAGGGGATTCTAGATTTTATAATCCATTTTGCCTTCAAATAGTGCAATTCCCAAATAAATTATTGGTAGTTGACTCACCTGGCATTCTAGGATTCTTGAATTCCTTTTATTTAGGATGGCTTGGGCATTAATGAAGAAGAGAGATCTCTTGAAAATTTTAATACACTGGTTCAAGATAGATTCATAATTTTTTAGAATATATTTTAGCTATTTATCTTCCTTCATTAAAGCCCAAATTTTTTAGGATATTTATAAAAATTCTAGGAGATTCGGTCATAAGATTTATTCAAGTCCAAATTAAGGAACATCCCTTGCCTTGGGGATTTGGAGATGGAATGAATAGATTCATGCACCAAGACAATTCCATCTATTATTTATCTTGCAGCCATGAACACTCCTTATTTTTCCATGAGGACTTTATCTAGGAGGTGTTACATTATCTTCACCAAGATGATTATGTAAATTTTGTATGTGGTATTGCAATGACTGATAAGGCTCTATATTTTTTAGAATAAAAACCAAGAAATTATTATTCATTTATCTAAGAATGGTTCTAGATTGAAATAACTCCCTAGCTTTTGCCTCAACCTTAGTGTGAATAATATCCCAATATTTTTGGAAGAAAAAGGGGAGGAAGCCATTAAGGATCAGGGCTTTGAATCCCTCCATTGGAAAAACAATGTTTTTTACCTCTTTTTTTGATGGGATTTTAGTGAGGGAAGAATTTTTAGAATTAGATATGACATTGTCAAAGTTACTCAAAGTAATATCTATAGACACCTAAAATTGGCCACCAATGGCTTCAACTAGAATTTAGAATAATTACTACCAACCTTTGTAAACTAAGCCTATGAATCATTCAACATCCAAAATTTGCTTGTTCATCATTCATCAAAGCTCATAATCTCATTAAGACATACTTAAAATTGGTATCCTACTATATAGAGAAATAACCTCTCACAGATTCATCTCTAAACATCCTACATCATCACAACATGCAATTTGGCTTATGGACCTATTAAGTGGGGTAAGTGCACACATAAAATCAAATATTCAAAATATTAAAAATAATAATCAAAATTAATTAACAAGTTAAACCAAATTAACTATTTATTTGAATTATCCATGGGTAATTAATGAATTATTAAAAAAGGAAATTTAGAAACATGAAATATCCTAGTTTTTCATGATTACCTTTTGTGAGTTGTCAAGTCTTTGAAAATATCTAAAAATATATCATCCATACCTATTGATTTAAAATCATTAATTCTTGACACCTTTTAACTCTACTATGGTTAACTGACTCACTTAGGTTAGGTTTGAACCCATTCCATGTTTAAATTACACTTTAACTCATCCTGAGTTGGGGTTTGTTCCTAAGCCTATAAATATAAGCCATTACCCATTAAATTTATAGCTTGGATATTGTAGAGTTATAATATAGGGTTTTGCATAAAACTCATGAAAATATTATTATAATTCCAAAATATTGAGCTAATCTATCACAATCAATAAGCCATATCAAGCCACAATCCAACCATGGTGCCAAGGAGAGAAGGACCAAAGAAAACTCCATCGGCAAAGACTCTTTGAGCACAAACCGAGAAAGCCATGAAAAAATCACTTTGAACTCTCAAAAAAGGTAACGATTATTTTTATTTACATTTTATTTGGGTTTTCAATTGTATTTTATCCATTATGCTCCCCCTAAGATCTAGGCTTAGAGATTTTAGAATGTTAGTATGTTGATTTCATTATTTTGTGAAACTAACACTTGATCTAACCTCCTCTCTATTGTCAAATTAATATAATGACAAATGGAATGATCGGTGGGACCTAAATACATCCCACATACCAAGGAAACCAAGACAAAACTCCAAAATTTTCAAATGAATTATTGAATATCTTCAAAATTAGAGTTTTAGCTTTATTTTTACCATATTTTTATTTTTTGTGCTAATTTAGATTTACACAAAGACCAACATCAATCAAACATAATTGGCATCAGTTATACCTAACCATCATTATTTATGCCTAATTGACATCTGCTCTAGGTAACCATGATTGATTAAAGTGTAGGGTAAATAGGCTTAAAAAATTGCATTTTGAATATTCTTACAACTCCTAATTATTATTTCTTAGTTTCATTGAATTGTGTTTTTTTTTGTTTAACTATATTATTGTATTTTTTGAATATTTTTTAACTAACTTTGACTAAAAAACATTTTTTGGAATTATTTGGTTTGCCTTTAGGTTCATAGGTAACTAATTTTAGTCTTTATTGACTAGTATCAATTATTACCAACCGATAGTGGTTCCTTGGTAACCAACATCAGTCATAGGTGACCATTATTAATGTCTATGTTTTAAAAATATAAAACCCAAGAGATATATTTCCAAAACTTTTTTTCTCATCCTTGATTGTGCTTAAAATCAAAAGGAAAATCTCTATTTTTTGTAGGAAAAGAGTGGGAATAGAACATTAATTTATAATTTTAAACGCTTGAACACTTCATTTTTGTGCCTAAAAAGAATGGTTAAGTCTTGAACATTTATTTTTAAGTGCTTAAAAATAATCTAGGCGATTTGTGTTAAGTTGTATTTTATGAAAATTAATTACAAGCTTTTGAAAATTTAAGCCAAGAGGCCAAAGAATTTAATCAAAAATTTCATTTGGTGTATAAAATTGGCATTCACTTATATTTCAAATTATCTAAAGTGTTTATTTTTTATTTTTTTTATTTTTTTTCACAAAATGAAGATTGTGTGTATGTTATGCCCCCATCCCCTATAAGGAACTTCGGTGACTAGAAGTGCCTTTTCACTTGCAATTTATGCCTAGTCAAAGGTGCAGAAATAATGTTGTCTAGGCTCTCCCCAAAACCTGTATGGTTTGGGTGATCTAAAAACAACCTCTAATGTATTTACACTTAGTCATTTATTTGATGAAATTTGGATTATGAAGGGGAGTTCATAGCTTCTTCATGAGTTATTTAAGGAATATTTTACCTAGGGTTTCTTCTCCTAGCATTGTTTTGACCTCTTTCCATGGTGGGGTATATAAATCAAGGTATACATACTATGAGAGCTAGGGGGTTGAGTGACTAACCTCTCATTTCATAATGAAAACCCAAGTCAAGTCTGATTAACCATGGGATTTTACCAAGTAGTACATGGATCGAATCACTATGAAAAGGAATAGAACCTTGCATAGTAAGTTAATCAGTATGAAATCAATTTACATGATGCATCTCTAGTGTTAACCACACTTGGGACCATCTAGATGGTCAAAATTTTGAGTTTTAAAATAAGCCCACTTGTTATGGATATATTGTTGATGCAAGGATAGTAGTCCAAATGTCCAAGTCATCATATAATATCTTGGGAGAAGGGGGATGTAAAAACCCTACTACTTCATGCACTTTTATTTTTAGATTAACACTTAAAATCCTCCCAAGAGCATGTATATAAATGAATTTCAATGATATGATGCAACCTTGTTAGTTTAAGTCTTAGGATGATTTACTTAGTTGTATTCGGTATTTTTCATTTAATTACTTGCTATTTTGAGTCTAAAACAATTTTTTTATTTTTTACACATCAAAATGATTTTTGTGTCCACATTACTCTATTATTTGAGGAGGCATTATGCCATCCATTTCACACCTTATTTTACCTTAGACTTTTTATGTCAAAAACATTATGTGTGTAACTTGATTAAAATGGGTAACATTATTGTTGTCACTTATATTTGAACTCTTTGAGGAGATGTAAATATCTTCTCATCCAAGTGGCACAATGGAATCACATATGGGTTTGTGGGCAGCCTGAGAAATGAGGTGAATCTCTAGATAGGGCTAGTTCCCTTGATGCACCACTTTGGATTGAAATTAATACTAAACTTGGGGGTTGAAAATGGAGAAGGATAACTAAAAGAAACTAATATAAGGGAAGTGATACATAAAATAACATGATGACATCGAACCATATGCATATTACACTTGAAATCAAAGGGAAAATTGAACATAAACTTCTCCAATCTTCATCTTCTTACATCAATATTACATTATGAGGCTATGGATGAATGTGAAAAGATCGGAGGACTAGACCAGAGGCCTATGAGTTCAGTAATGAATAGAATAAATTAGTTAAACCATGAAAATATTTTGGAATACTTCACATGCCTTGCAAAAAGTTGTTGCAAATAGGTGAAAGAATGGAACAACATGCTAAAGAATCCATAGTTTTCACTAAGAAAGATTCATCATCCAATTTAGGAAACTAATAAAATTCATGTAGGAGGTAAAAATTATTATTATTATTATTATTTATAAAAAGGTATACATTTGATCAAGTCTTTACCACACTCAAGAGGAGCATCTAGTACAATGCCAAAATGGCTAGTTCTTATAGAACTTGAGAGAGGGACGAGAAGAGATAAGTACAAGGGTAATAAGGACAATTTTAAAGCTGATAAAATAATTTAATTTTTCATTTTAAGATTATTTGGTATGAAACATGTAAGTTTAGGAGCTACAAATGTCAATCTAAGTCATAAACTTCATGGAAAGTGGCAACAAACTCCTCATTCTAGCTCAAAAGATTTACCTACATGGTTGGCCTTGTTTTAAAACCTAATAACTGATTAGAAGTAGGTAAAATGATTGGAATATAGGTTAAGGACATCATACATGCCTCTACATGCATTGGTTTTAGGATTGGTCATCTAGAATCACCTAGAAAGGAGCAATCATCATTTGTTATCTAGAAAACTACTCTTCTATGCACCTTACACACTTGGATTCCAAAAGAGATAAATTTATCATTAAAATACATAAAATTTAGTTAATAAAATGTTTTTATTCCCTATATGGCCTTATAATCATTAGGTATACCTTAAAAAACCATCTGCTTGAAGTTTTCCCACTTCTCCCTAGCTTGTCTATTAGGCCAATTTTGACTGGCTAAGTTGAAGCACCTAATTTATAAAATTATAAGTTTATAATTGGAATTAAATTACCATATGGAGTTATAATAAGTCTATATATTCTCTCAAAACTTGGTTTTACCTTCAAATTCCTCTTGTGGCCTATAAAACATAAAAAATTCTAAAAATAACATGTTTATGTCATATTCGTACAAGTCCATATAGATAGTTGACATGTGAAGCAACTTTAGGGAGTCATATCTAAGTTAAAATATCTATTATAGTTAAAATTTTCCATTATATTGCATTTCCAACTCCATTTTCCTAATCAAGTCTCTAGTAAGGTTTTTCAATGGTTTTAGACCTATTTTTGGTCTCAAGCATTGTTCATAAAGTTTTAATGTCCAACCTAACCATAAATTACATAGTAATGTTTTTAAATACCATTTATAACACATATAACCTTCTTTTATTCCCATTAATAACCTATAGTAATATATGAACATCCAAATTTGCTCTATTGAGCTCTTTTCCTTCATTGCACAAGCCTAACAATGGTCTCATGCCAAAATTGATTGTCCTAAGGCTTTATTTGCTATATTTAATTTTTAAAATACCTAATGATACCCTATTAATATTATATAATTATTTTTAATTATAACTAAAATTTATAAGTAGAAGTGGCTCTTCATTTGGACACTAGGTCTAACTATGTCCAATAGGCTTACCGACAACCTTTTCTCAAAATGACCCTTTTTTGATGATTTCCTTGCATACAAATAGATTTAACACATATAATTACATATAATAAACATTATACAAAATATTATAGTGTTAAACCAAGGCTATAGATGAATATGTCCTCTCATTTGGGCTTTAGGCCTCACCATGCACAACTAGCATGTCTACAACTTTGTAGGTTTAGATATTTTCTATTGGTATTATTACCCCATTTCATAGTTTAAAATATTTTACTATGTTTAATTAATCCCCCTAAACATCTTATAATGTCTACTCAGCTTTATACCTCACTCTAACACCCTTCTTCCTCAAACTGATAGTGAATGTGTGAGGGGAAGTACCCCTTATCTAGGACAAAACAAGGGGTACTTCCCTTATTATCTTAGGAAAAATTAACATTTTAGGGTTTTAATAATGTTTTTAAGACCCCCCACACCAAATTTTAGGCCTATTTCAATATGTTTAACCTATCAAAATTCTAAATTCCAAGACTGGTTCCTTCTAAGGCAGACTATGAGACTATGTTTTCTATTTTGAAGAGGAACCTATATAATATGTTTATGAATAAATGTTTGAAACCTTGATATAGTTTTAGACTAAGGTAAAAACAAGTTTTGAAGGGGCCTCGAAACCCTGTACAGAATCAAAAAGATAGACATAACAAAATGCCATAAGAGGCAAACACACCAAAAAATGGTAACTAAACCAGGTTTTACTTGGACCTGAAACCAACAAGAAAACCAATAAAAGCTTCCCAGGTTTTACAAGGACCTGAAACCTAGACAGAACCAGGCATACAACCTAAAATCACTAAAATAGCAAAGGCAGAACCACAAACCCATCATTATAATGAGCAGGGCTCTTCCACGGCTTAGGATACTCCATTTTCCCTAAGCAGGGTGCCGTGGCATAAACACCAACCACCGAGGAAACAAAATTTCCCCCATGCAACCACAAAAACTTCACAAACCAGAACAGGATGGTTATCCAACTCGGGTAAGAGAATCCACCCAAATTCCATACTCAATCTGACAGAATGAAGCAAAGTAAAAAAACACGTAGAAAAAAAGATCTACATTAAGTGCCATGCACCAACGTACTGCCCAAGGCAGATAGCACCACCAGCAAAGACCCTACCTCCGAACCCGTCACCACCGCCGCCCGACCCATTCACCCAAGCATCTGCAAAGATCTCCCCCACTCCCAAGGGAAACACTGCCATGGCTATCCAGATATCTCCAAAAATAAATAATGATCTGCTCAGATCTGGGTAATGGTTGACACAACAGCCATCAAATGAAAAATAGAGGTAGAGGAGCTGAAACACACAAAAAAATAAAGCTTATAGATCCGTGCTTCAAAAAAATAGGCTTAACAAAGCCACGCATCCACACACACAACAAGTTATACAGAGCATAAAATTGTCGTGTCAAAATCAAAACAACTCGGGCTGGAAACCAATCCACAGTCCATCTGCTAAACAGAGCCCCAAGTCAAAATAAAGGTCCACGCAGTAATAGATCTTGCAATATAGGCATTTACTCTCAGGTACAAAGGGTATGGGGGTCACACAGACGCCAGCAAAAGTAAGGGTTTCAGCATGACCGCGGCTGTGGCCATGCTCCCTCTTCCCACTCTTGCTTCCCTTAATGATACACCACATTTTTACAATGCCGCACAAACATAGGCACAAAATGCCTAAAAATATCGGCCAGCACCTGGCCCTTCTCCCCATGATGGCCTCCTTCAGACACTCCCCTGCAGGTTTCAAAAGACATACACCCCTCGATAGCCTCCATCAGATCCTGAACGTCTCCCCTGCAAGGGATTTCCCCCATCCGATCACTGTTTCCTTTGCAATCCAACTCTGCATGGCTATTCAACATCAGGCTGGAAATATCAGTGTTCCACCCGCAATACAGAAAACCCTAGCAAAAAATATCTGCGCATAGACGCTTAGGGTTTGGGGGGCCATGCAGATGCAAGCCCCCTCCCAAGAGCAAACCCAAATGTTACTTAGGTATATATAATTTTTTTGATTTAATTTTTTTATACTTATCTAATAAATAAGGAAGATCTTGTGCTAGCTCACTATCGACACAGTCAAACATAGTTGGTTGTAGGTGTAAATTGACATTAAAAACCTTGAGTATATAGATATTAAGGATATTTATCACATCCAAAAGGTCATAATGGTTTTAAGGAAAGTTTTCAAAAACTTATTTCATCTTTTTCACTTCTTTTAATGTCTTTACAATCACTTTGAATTAACAATCTTAGTCTTCCCTACATTTGACTAAGAAACCCTACTTTTCTATTCATGTAGGTGATTCTGTGCTAAGTTGGGGTTTGGTCCTACTTCATAAAGACCCTATATAAACATCTGAGTTCCATTAAAAATGTTTTATACTTATTTTTTTATGTTTTTAAAAATTCCACTTTAAGAAACCTAACCTTCTTATTCTCTGTCAACATTGTCAGCTATGTTGGGCTTGATGAAACCCTATAGCTGTCTTTTCTCTTTAGACTTTGGTTATAGTGAAAGGTTACTTGAATAAATTTTGAAGTCACAAACCATGTTTTTTAACCAAAAATCTTTTTTTAATCCTTAAAAAACCATTTGAACCTCAAAACCAAGGTCATTTCCCTATGTTGAGATGTTTTGCCTCTAAACCCTGCCTATAGGTTCATATAACCTTATCCATTTAGTCATGGTGCTACAAAACTCATTTAAATTCATGGGAACAATTTAATAGATTTTTATATATTTTAATAACCATATATGATCTTGGGATGCTAAATTTTTTTTCTTAGACTGAGATACCCCTATTTGTAGGTGGTTATTTTGGGTGCAAAGAGGCTTGTAGGTGTGTGTAATAAGTTTTTAGATGAAATTTGACTTCTCCTCTATCCCCTTATCTATTTGATTTATTAAAAAAAATTAATACTCACATTAAATTTGAATAAAAATCAAAATATTATCCAAAATAGCTCCAACCTCACTTCAACTATTCAATGCATCTCCTTCTTCACCTATAATTATGTATATTAGATGTAGGTGTTATATTTAGGTCTCACCTAGGGCTAAATTGTCTTGTTTGTATTTGATGGCCTATGATATAATTTTAGAGTGTATGGTTTATCAAAACCAAATTAATACTTCATATGGGCCTCAAAACCTTCCCTGTGATTTCAATATATAACAAATCCCCTTTTGGTTGTAGATAACACTAAGTAATTTCAATGTCTTGCAAAGTAATTTGCATGCTTTTGAAAAACATATTCTCCAACCCATAGATCTTTCTTATTTTTCAAAACTATAGGAATATTTGAGATATTTAAGATGAGTATAATTATAATTATTGGGATGAATTTTTTTTTGTATTAATACACCCAAAAAAGGGCTTGGACCATTGTTTTGGCAATTTTGGGAATTTGTCTCAAAGCATCACAAATTTACTTGGAAGGTCTCATTAAGGTTAAAATAGAATCCAAACATATAAAAATTATCTTTAATTATAATAAATCATGTTCAAACCTAGAAAACTTTAGAGAGAATTCAAAACCCACATTTCATGCTCCTTTAACTGATGACAAGCTGTACAATTACTATACATGGCTACTTTGTGCATTTACTTGTTCTCTAAGCTCTTAAAGTGTAATTTGAAGTTAGAATTAACATTTCATATTAATAAAATATATATATTATAAATAATAAAATAATTCAATTAATTTTGGAACCATATCATTGAATAAACCTCTAGTAATTGAGTGAAATGACTGCAACTTCACTCCTTCACTCCTTGCAAATTGAGTTAGTTTACTCATGAAATTAAATCCAAATGTGAAAACAATAATATATAAAATGATAAAATTAATTAAACATCCTTTAAAATGAATATAAATAGCTAGATTGTATATAATTCTCCAAACCAAGGCAAAACCTATAGGGTGCACAAATTAGTAGGTAGATTTGCATAGTCAACTTCATGAGGATGGTTCATGAAGCACATTATACCATTAGTCAAAATTATTATATTTAAATTAAGGTATATGATTTTAATTTAACCTCCCAAAGGAGTTTGACCTAAAACATCCCGATTTGTTTGTACCAAGTACAAACCTACAAGTCACTTATATATGTTTAGAAATCCAAAAAAAGAGTAGAATGGTTTTGAGAAAGAAATTAAACTTCTAGTTCACTTAAATCATGGAGAAGAGTGTGTATAATATGAATATTCTTAAAAATATATTTTTCCATGTGGCACACTTCTTAATAAGGCCATACAAGTGACATTTCTCTCTTTTTGAGCTATTTCTTAAATTCAATTAAGGAACCTATAATATTTTCATGAAATTGACACCTATGATAGGTAATCTGACCTATTTAATGTTATAAAATAAAAAATTACATTTATACACCTTTATAAATGTGCCACTTACATTTATGACCCCTAAAAGCTCATAAAATGACTCAAATTGATAAATAAGCTAATATGACTAAGACCAAAGTTAATATAGCATTAGAAAACATTAAATGAACTATCATACACCCCATGACAAGATTTATACCTCTTAAAACATCTAAAAATCCAATTTTTTCCCTATGGGTTCCCTAATTTGACTTGAAAGTCAAATTTGGTCTATAGTTACACTGACCAAATCATTTCTTGTGCTTTGAAGTCTTGAAAAAACCATTGTTTATACCTCTAAAGAGCGATAATGCCATTACACTACTCAAAATGTTTCATAAACTTGTCTTGTGTCCAAATTTGTCATTTTGAAAACCAATCCATGTGTACCTTTTGTGTATTTGCCTAGTACTATTATGCCATTTAAATTTGTCTAGCTTGTTTGTTCAAAAGAACCTAGTTTTCCTATGTTGAGTTTATAATTAGCCTTGACATGTTTGAATTATAAACATTGATTGATTTATATTTAGACCTTGTCTAATTGGGGCTTAGATACCAATATTTATCTTTTAGGTTCAGTAACTTAGGTTAATTCTTTACCCAAATTCAAAAACTATTTGTTTGTGCCTTTATTTGGGAGAAATTAGTTTATCTCCTAGTGCCTTTTGTTTTGTGTCTTATACAAATTGACCCAATTCATGTCTAAAATATGGTGCCTAGTTTATGCCAAATATTTTCAAGTTTCTTAGATTAAATACATATTTTTTTCAAAGTCTATCTTTTTATGCCATGTTTGGTCAAAAGTCCTAAAACATGCCTTGTTTGATCCTAGCTTTTGATTCTATGTTTGGAAAAAAGACCTAGCAACCTTTATTTTTCCTAGATTAGACCTATTTAGAACACTTTGAACCTAGAGTTTGGCATTATATTGTAAGTTCATCCACATAACCTTTTTTGTATGAGACATTTAGCATTAGACATTTGACATTAAATTGTTTTATACCAAGTTTTGTTACAAACCATTTTTGAGAGACAGATCTATCCCTTTGACCAAATTATATCAAGTTTTAACATTTTATCTTCTTAGACATTATTTTTTAGAGTTTGTATAACTCTAACCCATTTTTTTCTTGAAGAATTCACCATTGATTTTAATATGTCTCACTATACACATAGTGGAGCTATATATAATCCATGATATAGTAATGTGGTCACACAAGAGGACTCTATTAAAGAGCCCTATGGAGTCTATGTCATTTGTGAGATTAATCCTTATCCACATTACAACACTCAAATGGGGGAACAAATCCAAGATCCTTTGGATCATTATTTGGTCAACACACTTTCATACTTGGAGAAGGGCCAAGAACAAATTAAATAATATCTAGCCAATGTACCTTCAATTGTAGAACAAGTCTAATAACAACCATACTATATTACCATACCATCGACCTATGAACCTTATTCTTTTTATCATCACTTTATTGTGAACAAGGATGAAGTCTTAATTAGAGATATATAGGTAGGGGCTATGTTTCCAGTATATTTTCCCCATGAAAAATTACCAAGTCTAATAAGAGGATCTTACAACATGTCTTATAATCAAAACATCAAACATGCCTCTTCTAACAATCCTTACACTATAGTGTCAATGGTATTTTAGGATCCTCATATGATTATCATAGGAAAGGGCCTCATGGAAGATCATTTTATATAGATGAATATATCACACCATACTTATTTAAACTTAGCATGCAACTTCAACAACATGATCATGTCAAACACTCCTCTTATTGAGCTAACTCCTTTAATATGAGTCTTAATTGAATTGACAAGCCAAGAAAATTAGGGTATAGACCCATTCATGAAAATCAATTGATTTGTATATATGTTTAATACCCCCACCATTGAATAAGTGTATTTTACTTCAATAAAACATAGTGATCTAAACATAGTAGAAAACATGTAAGTGATGTCCAATCTAGAATAAAGTGGTATAAATTTTGTGGTATAATCCTACAAATCTACATCCTTTTCTACGTATAATCCTCAATTAACTACTTATTTAAGCACCCAACCATAAGGATTAAGTAGTCAAGCAATGACTAGTGTTGTGCCTCAATAAAATGTGACAAATGTTACTCTACCACAATAAGTGATGACTAAAATTCCACAATAATAGGCACAGTCCAACATACCCAATCAACAAAGGCAAAACATATTTCCACCTTAATATGTGGCCACTAATTTTACACCTTACTAGGTAGTAACAAACATACCTCTTCAATTGTAGACCAACATGTTAATACAATCACAAATGACGTCTAATCAATAATGTACAAGTATTAGTTAGTGACAAATATTGAACCTTTAACATTCATATACTTCCAAAAAAATATTTATTCAACCAAGATGTTTTAATGTTTCATAAGTATAGATTAGGCAAAAATTGCCTTTTGTGCCAAATGTGTCATCAACTCAATGATCAAGATTTAGTTCAAAGGTTCCCTTTAATTAGATAAGTTAAACTAGTTAGCAACAAGTCCCTATTCAAAATCAATAGGAATAGTACTTCACTCCCACCCATATCCTTCCATCTCATCCCTAATGTACCAAAAACCAAGCCTTCATACCCAAGCATAGCTAAAATATTACACCACAACATGCACAATTATAATAATCATAACCTAATCCACGTATGTATATTCTTGGTCAATTCCCTATCTAAACCAATATTCCATAAAAAATACTTCCATTGTACCCCAGTCAAAGCAACCCACTTTTGACTACCCAACCTCCACCTTAAGTCAATGTTGTATCTAGTTTCTTAGCAAAATAATTGTAAAAAATGAAGGATGTAATTTTCACCATCCAAGATATGAAATATACTAAAAATTTCAAATTGGATGATATGTGTTCCTACCATTTTAACATGGAGTATTTGTAAATATCATTTTCTCCATGGTATGAACCACCAATGTTTGACAAATACAAGGGCAAAGGTGACCACAAGGATCACTTAATTGATTTATTTGTTTCTTGTCAACTAGTGGCCTATAATGACATATAAATTTTACTATTGTTTCCAAGGATTCTATAAAAACAAGTATTGGAGTGGTTTCTAAAATTACCCAAGAATTTAGTTTTTGATTTTAATGATCTTTTAGACAAGTTTGTGTAACATTTATCGTACAATATATAACATGAAATTTCATTGGTAGATTTGATTAAATCCAAATATAAGTTTGATGAAATCTTCATGAGTTATCTATAGTGATGGAGAGCCCTTGCCAGTTGATTCACCCATAGTCTATCAAATAAGTAACTAGTCACTATGTTTACCAAGAATTTACATAGTGAGATATCTTACCATTTGGAGTTGTGGTGCACACATACTTTTAAGGAAATCATTAAAAAATATTTTTTGATAGAAATATATCTTATTAAAAAAGGGTTCATTAAACTTACCTCATCAAATTAGAGATAGAATCAAAACCAAAATAATGGTCAAAATCATAACTAAGTCCAAGTGAAAATATCACAACCAACACAAGCTAATAATTATGATAAACCTAAGTAGTTTAATTTAAAAAATAATGTTTTAGGTAATGTAATAACTAATTTATGACATTTCCAAAAATAATGAAAACACCATTTTCTCAGCCTACACTACATATGCAAATTAATCCTAACCAATAACCTCTTCAACAAACACAACAATCGCAACAACCTAGACTAGTATACCAAATGCAAAAACCATTACCTTTACAAACCCCTCTCCTAATGAGAAATGTGCCTACTCATTATGTTTTTATTAATCTTTGAGAAAACATTAAATCTGTCTCTCTCAAGATCACTACAGCTAATTTGATCAACTAGCCTATTCTAAAGCATTATCTTGAGGGCATTAACTATCCATATTAGTATAGGAAAAATGAATTATATGAGTAGCATTAGGTTAATGGTCATAATTTACATCATTTTGTGAAAATTAAACATTTTATTGAGAATATGTTAGAAAATGGAGAGATCACATTGGATCATGGAGATTTCATGTCTAATTAGAACCTTAATATATATCATAACCCCTTTACCCAACATAATAACTAATAGTAGCAACAACAATGGCAAACAAAACAATAATAATAGTATCAAAAGTCAAGACAAAACCAAAAAAATCAATAGTAGAACCAATAACATCAAATAAAAAGATAGAACCGAGGTTACAATGATGTCAACAACCAACAAACGTATTAAGTAGTTGTACATGACTACGTTAAGGTTATAGGTCATATTATAGGATGTCATGTTTCCACCATCTCCATTAATCCAAGACCAAATACTAATCAAAAAAGACCATTACTAATCATTTGCAATCAATAAACCAATGTTGGTGATCTTTCTTTAACTTGTGACTACATATAGGCATACCAAGAAATAGGGGTTACTACCTTTAGACCTCATATTGATAACTCATCATTGGCTTGTGAGCATGGACAAGTGTACTGGCAATGGAGACATATCCTATCTAATCCATCTCCACCATCATTTGCTAATAATAATGGTCCTATATCTAATCCTTAAAATGATATCAAAACTTGATGGTCAAATATTACCATAATAGGCCCACATCCACCTACCAATTCACCCATCCAACCAACCATTATGGCTAAAAAAAATCCATTTACTACTATGCTAGAGAAGATGTTCAATATTATGGAATAATTGTAGAAGACACCTACACAAATCTCCATTTTGGATTTGGTGCATATATCCACCATTCATAATAATATCTTGATAGAGTTCCTTGGCCAATACCAAGTTACTAATGACATATCTCTAGATAAATTTCAAGATTTTGTGGGACATCTATCTCCAAGCCAATAATTAACATTTGACCAAAGTGATATGCCATCCCTTGGCCCATTACATAACAATCCATTATACATGGAAGTTTTCATAATATGACACAAAGTGAAATGTGTCCTCATAGATGATGGATTGGGCCTAAATATTATGTCTCTAAAGCTCATCAAGATGCTTAGGTACATGATAGCCAATTTGTAGCTAGAAATGATCAACATCAAGGCCTATGACAATAAAGAATAAGAATTGTAAGGCACCATCAACTTACCATTTATCATTGGGACCTTGACCCATGGTACCTTATACCATGTGTTAAACCTTGATTTTTCATATAATGTACTTTTTGGTAGACCTTAAATACATGAGATTAATGAAATCCCATCAACATTGCACTAATATATCATGTTCTCACATTTAGGTATGGAGGTCACTATCCATGGAGATTTGCAACTATACGCACATTGTAAGAATTTGGAGGTAGAGTACCAAGTTATAACCACCATTTTGGTTTGAATATAATTTTTAATAAGGACAAGGGTAAATAAACACTTGTTAATTCACCAAAGTATAATTGTATTGACCTAGATACCCTTGATTTACTTTCCCACATGCTACCTCTTGAAATGTCTAATAATTATACCATCTCAGCTAAGAGCCCAAGAGAATATTTGACCCATAATATATTCCACATTTCCAAGCTTCCATATAACCCTAAGTCCTATGGAAGACCTAAATCCAAACCACCTTTCATGAAATGGCAAAGAAAGGGCAAAGGAAAACTACATAGTCCAACACCTATCATTTTCATATTAACCACTGGCTAAGAATAGGACCCTCTTATAGATGATGAACCTTGGTTATATAATGACAAACTAGTTGACTGATACATAAATGCCAATTATCCTATTTCAAATAAAATAATGCAAAATTATGCCTATCAAGGAGGAGGTCTTGGATTGAATAAATAGGGTTCACTTGAGCTAATTTCTTCCACTTTGTACAAAGGAACATATGGTCTCAAATTTAAACTACCTAGGGGTGACCCCACATATCTTATTCGATTTCTATCAATAATGACTAGTGATGATGATGTTGATAGTGAAGAAGAGTATGATCATAACCCTTTTAATGACCTACACAATACTAATTTGTTTGACACCAATGCCATTTGTACCCTTTGACCAATTATTTTCTATAATCCACTTCCATTATATTATCCTCAACTTATAGATTGGGGACAACAAGAATCAATAGTGTTAGTTAATAAATTTCAAAATGATGAGGCCTTTTATGATTTTTTATGCCTTAGGGACAATGTTCCTTTGGGAGGCCACAAATAAGAGTTCTCAACTAGGTTGGATCCTACAACCTACTTTGGAGAATGGATGAAAAACCTTAGAAAAAAATAAATAGATAAAACATTGATGTCCTCAAGTTAAAACCTCTTCAAGACACTTTTATAATAGGGAAATAGTATAGAGAAATGCTAGTCTAGTGGTGAAAACCTATTTTAGGAACTATTAGATGGGGGTGTTCAACCTCCCTCAAACATAGCTTAGGATAGCACCAATGATGAACTTGACTATGGGTAGGAGTTTAGTCTTGAAGAAAAATAATATTTTGATCAAATCATTGAATATTTTCCAACAATATTTATCACATGGCCATCCCTACCATTGGAGTATTTTATTGATCGTGCGTATGAGAACTTGAAGAACTAGTCATAACAGAGGACTCTACCATTACAATCCAATTTAAATCTTTCCTAACCATTCCAGAATATGGTTTGAACATTCTTGTGGAAGACTCTACAAAGGTTAACATTTGGATTCTAGACAACCTAAAATGGATCAAATTAGGCATGTCCTTCACTAAGGAGGAATGTGAAGACTTTATAACCCTATTGAGGGAGTTTGTTGATATATTTTTTTGGTCTTATTCTGACGTGCTAGTTTTGGACCCCTCCTTCATTGTACACCACTTGTGGTACATCTTGATATCAAACCTATAAAACAAAAATTGTGTAAAATTCATCCTCACATTGTTGTATTAGTGAAGAAAGAGTTGGAAAAACTCTTGGAAACAAGATATATTCAACTGATCAACTACTTAGAATGGATGTTAAATTTTATACTAGTCAGTAAGAAGCTAAAATGAATTAGAATATCCACTAATTTTAGAGACATAAACAAGGCATAACTAAAGGATGAATTTCCTCTACCAAACATTAATATGATAGTCAACTTCACAATACGTTATGAAATGCTTATGGTGATGGACATATTCTCAAGCTACAACCAGATCCAAATTCCACTTAAAGACAGACATAAAATATTGTCTACCACTCTATAAGGAACATTTTATTATCATGTTATTCCATTTGGTCTCAAAAATGTTGGGGCCACTTACCAAAGATCCAAGATAGTCATATTTCATGATATGATGCATAACATTGTCGATGACATCCTAAGAAAATCCAAGATTAGGGTTGTTCATCAAGTATTACTAAGGAGAGTATTCAAGTGACTTCATGAATACAAACTCAAGTAAAATCCTAATAAGTGTGATGTTTGGAGTTATTTCAAGAAAATTTATTGGTTTCATTGTCTTGTAGAGGCATTGAAGTTCATCTAGCCAAAGCACAAACCATTTCTAGGATGCCACCACCAGTCAATTTGAAGTAGCTCTATAGTTTTTAAGGCAAGATGTAATCCATTAGATGATTCATATCTCATTTGGTCAATAAGTGCCATCCCTTTTCAGATATACTAAAGAAAGGAGCCACATTTCATTAGGATGATGCATTCCAAAAAGCTTTTCAATAGCTAAAAAACTATCTAGCAAGTTTTCCTATTTTATTACTTCTTATGCCAAGAAATTCATTCTTACTATACATATCCACTACATATAAATCCATAATGAAACTTATAGCTCAACATGATGATAATATAAAAGATCATGTTATGTACTATCTAAGTCATACACTAGTCACATGTGAACAAAATGATACATCCATTGAAAAAGCCTATTTAGCTATGGTCTTCACATCTTAGAAACTGTGACATTACATGTTGAATAATAAGACCATGGTAATTTAAAAATTAGATATATTCAAGTATCTATGATCTAAAATATATTTACAAGGTTGCATGGCCAAATAGATCATGCTTCTTAGTAGGTTTGAGATAGAATATGTCAACAATAAAGCCTTCAAGGAATAAATTCTTGTAAATTAACTTCCTAAAACACTTCTTGTAGGTACAAAGCCTCTAAAATTCCAATTATTAGATGAATCTATTATGACCATCATTGAAACACCTCTTTAGGAGTAAAACTAGAATCTATATTTTGATGGATGGTTCACATCATATGGATCAAGGTTATGCCTTTTATTCATTACACCATAGGGGGATCTAATCCCAAAAACATTTTGGATCATCTTTCCTTATACCAATAAAATGTCTGAGTACAAAGCACCTATTCTAAGAATTTGGTAGGTGGTATAATAAAAAATACAACATATTAAGGTTTATGGCAATTCTCAATTAATCATCAATTTATTTATAGACAATTTTTAGACCCAATATGATAAGTTCATACCATATAATGCCATGGTCAACACTCTCAAACAATAGATTGTTGATTTCCAATTTGAACATATACCAAGGGTCAATAATAGAATATCAGATCCTTAGCCACTATTGGATCCCTAATTCATCATATATGTATAGCCAAGGAATGCCAATTTCTCATTGAAAATCTAATAACCCCAGCTCATGAACCTTTATCATTGCAATGATTTGTGATATTGTTGGTCTTAGCTCTAATTAGTATTCAAATTTTTACACATATCTTCATGACCAAATAATGCCACTAGACTTATCCCACAAATAATCTAAATACTTCATCCACCATGCCACATCTTATGCCTTACTTGGATCAACCCTATACCACCATAATCTTTATGAAACTTTTCTTTATTGTTTAACTTTGATAGAATCTTCATTAGATTTACAAGAAGTTCATGAATGAGTATGTGGATCCCACAAAAGAAGGGATATCCTATCCAAAAATCCCTTATGTACTAGGTACTATTGGCCAATGATGGATGCATATGTAGCTATATATGTCAAAAAGTGTGATAATGTCAATGGCATACCACTATGATTCATGACATGACCAAGACTTTGAAACCAATACTTAAATCATGACCATTTGTTATATGGGGCCTTGATCTCATTTGGTAGATAAATCCAACCTCATCTAATGGTCATAAACATATCCTTACCACCACTGAATATTTAACTAAGCGGGTTGAAGCTATACTCCTCACTTACATGACTGGAAATCAAATTTTTAGATTCATATTTTACCATCTCATTTGATGTTATGGTATCCCCTTTGATAATCTGATAATGGTGGATCATTCAAAAATAAGGATGTCAAATCACTATGTAAAGTACAATATTAAACAACATTTTTCCATGTCATATTACCCACAAGGTAATGGCCAATCAGAAGCATCTAACAAAACCATTGTCAACATCCTTGAAAATATTATCAATGATGCAAGTTGTGATTGACACCTCCAAATATTTCATGTCCTCTATGCATACCATACCAATCACTAAAATATAACAAGAGACAATACATATTCAATTATTTATTTCACTAAGATGATTCTTTCCATTGAGGTTGAGTTACCTTCTTTGTGCATCTCTTTGAAGTATGTCTTGGAAGATGAGGACTATCGAGTAGCTTACATGTAAGAGCTAGAGTTGCTTGATGAGAAATGCTTGGACATAGTTAGTAATATACAAACATACTAGAACTAACTCAATGGCCCCTACAATTATCATGTTAAAAATAAATAATTTTATCTTGGTGATCTTGTTCTTATAGGAAACTAAAAGAATACTATGGTCTAGAATAATCATAAAGGCATGTTTGAACCTAATTGGATAGGTCCTTTCATCATTGTTTCAAATATGGTGATAGAGAATACATATTAAGCAAGGGATATATTGATTCATAATATATCATATATATTTTACTTAATCAAATTCCTTTACCTTAACCACTTATTCACACATTAAAGATATGCAATAAAACTGAAAGTAATAACAGGCACCACATGAGAGAGAGAGAGAGAGCAGATTTTATGTGGAAACCCAAAGTGGGAAAAACCATGGAGAACAATCTCAAGTATATAAATGAACACCAAATCAAGTTTACAATTTTTGGAAGCGCCAACTTGTAGGATTACAAACCCATTTTTTGAGCACCAACACAATAATGATTTTTGAGCACCCACCCACAAGAACACCAACCCCTTTTGTGTATAAAATACAACTATCTCTCAATATTTCTTTCTCAAAAAATGATAACAAACTACTATATCTCTTCTCTTTTTAGCTAGATAAAATCATTCACTTCCATATATCAAAATTACTTCCCAAGCCTCATTTTATAGTCTTCCAAATGACCTTTGGAATTCACCATTTGAGACCTTTCAATTCACAAAGAAAATGGTGCCAAAATTGTCTTGCATGACCCTTCAAATTCCTCAAGGTGATCCTTGATGGGAAGATGAATCCTTTACCTATTTTATCTTTATCTAGTGACTCTTCAAATTCCTCATGGACCTCTATTGTATTTATGAAACCAAAAATATATTCATTAATATTTAATTCATATTAGCAAACTTTCGCCAAGATATGAACATTAAAAACACCTTTAAGCATTGGATGCTTTATTTCTAGAATTTTGACATCAATGAAAATATTTCCAAAAATCCCCCTTTTTTATTGATGTCAACCTAAAATTAGAACTAAAACATTCTTAAAACCTATACTGCACATGCCACCCTATAACTGAGACCTACACAAACTACAAATTGAACCAACTAAACACATATAGTAACCCCCTTACTATAGAATCCTATTTTTTGAACCCATTCATGTAATTTTTCATATATTTCTCTCCCTCTGACATCGATGGTAAAGAGTCTATCCTAGAGATAAAACTTATATCCCCTTCAACTAATATACAAATGAATCTGTCAACTCACCTTCATGACTTTCTTGTCATGCAACACAGCCAAGACCCAACAACATCTACCATGCTTCAATTTTTTTTGTAAAGTGTCTCCTTGAAGCCTAGAATAGACACCCCACACAAAGGGTCTTAGAAAAAAATGAACTTATAAGATGCCCACATCTCCTCTATTACTTCCTTCATCTTTGTGCATCCATAAGACTAATTTATTTCTCTTAGAATCCATTTAGGCATGTATAACTTCTTTGAGTCACCAACCTCAACATCCATGATGTTATTTATCTTCTCAACTCTTCAACTATCTTATCTTGACAAGGCTCATGATTAAATTTAAAAAGAGATTCTCTTTGATCTATAGGTTGTTTAGGACTAGTATTCACTATCTTTTTTGATATCAAGAGTTCCACATAGTCCTTCCTATTTGATTCTTACTCCTTTATAGTAAGTAATTTATTCTAACTCTTAGACTCAACCTGATAAACCTTTACTATCTTAGGTCTCCAAACTTGAGTTTTTCCCTTCTCATACCTTCTATGGGCTTCTTAACCTTTGACATACCATGAGGATATCTTTACTCCACTTGGACATAATTTAGCAATATGGCCAACCTTATGACAACAAAAACAAACAACATTTCTCATACCTTTTGATTTAATATGACTAAAATATATCTTTTATTTATTTATTCTCCTCAAATAGTATCTTTCCCTATGACCAACTTGATGACAAAGAAAACAATGGCCATGAAAATAATTAGAAAAATTGAAGGCATTGGGTTGCCTGATTGGCTTCTTCAATTTGCCTTTAAAACTTGCATCCTTCTCACCTTGGACTAATATTTCATGATCTTTCTCAATATTTATTATGATCCTCTTGTGATTATCCTTCAAATAACATAACTCATTCTTCAACTAATTACAATCTTCTTCTCTTAATTTTAAACTTGAATATGCAACCTCTAGCTGATTCTTAAGATCTTGAATAAACATCTTATCTTATTTTGTTTCTATAGAAACATTAGAATCCAATATACACACCTATTCCTTAAGAGCCTTAACCATATATTTTAACTCTTTATTATCCTTCTTTAGCTACTTGGCCATTATACTTTCCCTAATCCACCTTCAAGCTATTAAACTATTTCCAAAGGAACTTGCTTTGATACTAATTGTTAAGCACGGGATATACTAATTCAAAGTATATCATATATCTTCTACTTAATCAAATTCCTTTACTTTAAATACTTAGTCACACATTCAAGATATACAATAAACCTAAAATTAATAAATTCCACCACATAAGAGAGAGAGACACCAAATTTTACGTGGAAACCCAAAGTGGGGAAAACCATGAATAACAATCTCAAGTATATAAATGAGCACCAACTAAATTTTACAATGTTCACAAGCACCAAATTATAGGATCACCAACCCCTTTGCTTAGCACCAACACAGTAATTATTTGTGGTCACCTACCCATAGGATCACCAACCCCTTTTGTGTATAAAACATCACTATCTTTCAATGTGTCTTTCTCAATAAATGATAGCACACTACTATATCTCTTATCTTTTCTCTACTCTCCTTTACTCTTCTCATCTAGATAAAATCATTCACTTCCATACATCAAAATGGATTCCCAAGCCTCATTTTATAGCTTTCCAAATGACCTTTGGAATTCAACCTTTGAGACCTTTCAATTCACATAGAAAATGACACCAAAATTGTCTTTCATGACCCTTCAAATTCCTCAAGGTGACCCTTCATGGGAAAATGTGTCCTTTCCATCTTTTGTCTTTATCTGCTGACTCTTTGAATTCCTCAAGGTGACCCTTCATGGGAAAATGCATCCTTTCCCTCTTTTGTCTTTACTTGGTGACTCTTTGACTTCCTCATGGCCCCTCTTTTGTCTTTATCCAACCAAAAATATAGTTTTTAATATTTAATTAATATTAACACACTTTAGCCAAGATATGAAAATTAAAAACACCTTTAGACATTAAATTCTATATTTCTAGACTTTTGACATCAATGAAAATATTTCCAATAATACAGGCTCACTATGTCAGATGGGGATAAACTTGATGAGCCAATCTACATTAAACATATCAAGTATTACTTTGCTTGGGAGACCTGGTGTATTATTTAAGAGGCCCATTTTAGTTGTACCATAATATCAAATTTATTCTTTATACTATAATACCATTCTACCATATTCTATTCTACCATACCTTTTCTATTGACCATGTTATTTTTACCCTCCCTACCCTACCCTTTGACCTTGGTTCTATTCCATTGACTCACTTTTACAAAAAAGATTCAGATTAATTTTTATCAATTGACTCCATATTTCAAATAAATTTGTATATTTTAGTAGTATGATAGTGGTTTGGTAGTTGTATCATTCATGTCTTATTATGTTCTCTACTATGTGGGCCTAATCATAACCACCTTTAGGAAAATCAATGTTTCACTATTGTACTACTAATTATAACTGCTTATGGGGAAATTAGTATCATTAACTTATGTCATTATTTCCTAGTTATAATAACTTATGGACAAATTAGGGTAAATACTTATTTATCACACCTTGAAGTCTGACCTTATCATACCTATGTCATATTGTGCCATTTACCAACATTGCCTTTTTTGTTTGAATTAGATGCTAAACTAGTCATATCCCTCTGTTATAAGGTAGAAATATAATGGCATGAGGTCCCATCCTAAGATTATGTAGGTATTAATAAATTTATGTTGAGGTCAACTTAGTCACCTTAAATCCATGCTCTCATGGTTTTAAAAGTAACATGAACCGTGCTCTTGCCATTTTCTAAACTTAGACCATTTAGTATCTCATAATTCTCCATCGAGTTGAGTTGCTCCAAAAATTCCAAAAACTTTTGATTTTTTTTTTAGAAAAACTAATAATATTGACCAATTCTTTTCCTTAAGGATTATGGGAACCCTCACTAGTAGATAAAAAACCACTTGTCATTTAGTTTCTCTATCCTTATTGGCCTTTTATCTCAGACTCTCATTATTTTATGAGCTCATTAACATATTCTTCTATCACACAATCATTTTTTATTTCTCATCATTTTTTTCTATCCCATTTCCTATGAGAACTACATTTGGTCTAAATTTTTTATTGTATCTTACATCCATGGAACTATGTAGGTAACATCCACTTACCTAGTACATCTAGATACAACTTGACCACCCCTTCTTTTTCTTCTATTCCCCTATTTTGTTTATTTATTTGTTTGTTATGTTGTCTCCTATCTTCCAAGGGAAATGTGTGTAATCTTTTTTGTGTTGTGTTGTTTGTAATAAAATTGCTATTAACAAGTGTTTTTTTGTTATTTTTCTTTGTTTTGTATATTTCTTTTCTAGATGTTTTGTTTGATTGTCTATTTAACTATTGTTTTCTTTCTTGTTGTGCCTTTATTCAGTGTATGTGTGTTTATTGGGTGATTTATTATGCATTATTCATGAATCCATCAATATTCATGAATCAACATTATCATAATGGTTTTTATCATTGGTGCATTATTCTTAATTGAGTATTGGATTGCATGTCAATCTTTATGCATATTTTGGCCTAGTCCTCACTATGTTCTATCATGATGCCTAATGTCACGTGCTACAACAAAAATTAGCTCAGAGAGTCTACATGATAATGAATAAATGATATATCTCCTAGGTACCAAACACATTCCCAATATAATCCAAATCATATCCTAAATATAGTAGTTAAAAAATGAAAGAATTTATTCCTTATTAATTCAGATGAGCATCTCCCTACTTGTAAGTTACCTAAATTCATTTGTCACCTCTGTACCCAATTTTCCATCATATTCGATATCCTATTTTCCATAATCAAGGTATAATAATTATAACCACATTTTGGAAAATCATTGTATACCAATCCACTTGCATTTCCAATTATTCTAACCACCTTTGGGCAAATCATTGTGTTCCCATCTATTTGGAGGTTAATGATTATAATTACCTTTGGGAAAATCATTTTCTTTATTATGCCCAATTGGGGAACATTTTACTTAGAATAATGCTTATAACTAACTTTGGGTAAACCATTATCTCTATCCACCCACTTGGGGCATGTTTTTATCCTACCAATGATTATAACCACATATGGGCAAATAATTGTTTTCCCTTTTACTGATTATAACTATCTTTGGGGAAATTAGTTTCTTGTTACCCTAAGCCTTTTTCAATGATTATAAATACCTTTAGGAAAATCATTACCTTTTTGTCCTACTTATGCAAATTATTATAAATGCATATGGGAAAATTAGTCCCTTACACTGCATTTCATCTTTTTGGTACAATCATTTCCTCATTTTGAGGGACTGATTGCTGACCCCTTTGGCAACCACTCCCTCAAGGGGGCACATATAGTTCATCCATTACCATTGAATTCATAAGCATACATGACCTTTTAATTCTTTTAGAAGATGTTACTATGATTAAAACTTGCAACAACTTCCTAAACAAGGGAAAACTATAGACACTTAAAATTGGCCACCAATGGCTTCAATCAAACTTTAGATTAATTCCTACCAACCTTGGTAAATTAATCTTAAGAATCAATGAACATCCCAAATTTACTTGTGCATTATTCTTCAAATCTCATATTCTCATTGAGACATCCTTAATTGGGGTATCCTAACATATGCAATCATAAACTCTCATGGATTCATCTCTAAGCATCTTATGACATCACAACATACAATTTGGCCTATAGACCTATTAAGTGGGATAAGTGCACACATAAAATCAAAACCAAATTAGAATTAATTAAAAATCTAAACCAAATTATATGCCTAGTTAAATTATCCATGTTTAATTAATCAATTAACTAAAAAGGAAATTCAAAAATATGAAATATCTTATATTTTTATGATTACCTTTTGTGAGTTGTCAAATATTTTAAAATATCTCTGAATATCTCACCCTTGCTTATTCATTACAAATAATTAATTCTTGACACATTTTAAATTTACTAGGGTTAATTAACTCACTTAGGTAAGGTTTGAACCCATTCCATGTTTAAACTACACTTTAACTCACCTTGAATTGGGGTTTGTTCATAAGCTTATAAATAAAAGCCATTTCCCATTGAATTTAGAGTTTGGATATTATATATTTATAATGTAAGTTTTTTAATAAGACTAATGAAATTAGTGTTATAATATAAAAATATTTATCCAAGCCATCACAAGCAATAATCCATATCAAGTCAAAATCCAACCATGGTGTCAAGGAGAGGAGCAAAAATATTGAGAACAAACTGATCAAGCCATAAATAAATCACTTGGAGATCTAAAAGAAGGTAAAGATTATTATTATTTGAATTTTAGGTGGGTTTTCAATTTTATTTTATCCATTATGATCCCCATAAGATATAGGATTAGATGTGTTATAATGTTAATGTGTTGATTTCATTATTTTCTGAAACTAAGACTTTATCTAACCTCTTCTCTATTATCAAATTATTATGATCATATTGTTCACTAGTTATTCATCAAGCAAGCTTTCTTCTATGAAAATATTTTTGAAGAAATTTATTGTATGGAATGATATCTCCTCATATTCTTTTTTGATATTCCCATTATCCATTTAAAACTAAGTAATTATATTCATGTTCCTATGTCTGGTCATCGAGTGATGAAATAACTTGATGTTCATGTCCCCATATTTCAACCAAGTACACCTAAAATTTTATCTCTAGTAGGCTTCTTTCCCTTCTTCAACATTTTGAAATTATCACAATTTATTTTTCCCTTTGATAGGTCTAATTGTTGTTACCTTCTAGAGCTGAGATTTCTTCAATTGTCATTAGTTCCTCTTCCAATGCCCTATTTTTTAAGAAGATATCACCAAAGACTTATTTATTATATATTTTTAGATTCACCTTGAGGAAACTTAATTCTTTTATCAAAATAAACATGTAAGATCTAGATAATGTTTCTTTCCACCATTCCTTTAAATATTTGATCAAGTTTGGGTGATGGATCTACATGCTTTTGAATATGAAAAGACTAATTTTTGGTTTTAAAAAAATTTCACCTTTAAAGATCAAAGGATTATGATCTGAGTCAATTCTAGGTAGGAAAAAGAGTCTACTAGTGAATTGGATGTCTCAATTTAAGGAGATCATAATTATATCAAGGTAGAACTAAATCAAATTATCTCCCATTCTTCTATTAGACCAAGTGAATGGGTTGCCATTTAGGTACACATCCATAAGCCCCTCTCTTCATATGAAGTTATTAAAATCAATCATAATTTATGTGAGAACTATTAGTCCCCCTCTTTTGTCCCTAATAATAAGATAAGTATTAAAGTCACCAGCAGAAATCCAACTCCATCTTTCATAGGTCCTTTGGAAAGAAAGGAGGCCTTCCCATAAATTGTTTCTAGCATTTTTGACATTTGGGTAATAAACATTAGATAGGATCCATTCCTCATTGCTATCTAAGTCCCTAAAAATAATATATATTTGATCATTGATCTTCCAAAGAAGGTTTCCTTCAATTTTTTATGGGTTCTAAAAGACCACAATGCCCCTTGAGGCTCCTTTGGAATTTGATGCTATTACATGAGCTTTCCTCCAAACTTTATTAGTACATGATCTTAAAGTATTTTCAGACATTTTATTTTCTTGGATAAGAACTATAGGGACCATTCTATTTTTAAGGTTACATAGAGTCCTCTACTTCTTAGGGTTATTTAACCCTCAAAAATACATGTTAATATTTTCATTTCTTATCCCAATTTATTTTGAGGGTTTGATGGGAACCCTTTGTAATTTATTTAGCCATTTTAATATTCCTAGTGACCATTCTGGGTGACCTACCCATAGGTTTTGGGACAACTCCAATATTGTGTTTTTTCTCCATTTTCTAAACCTATAATTTATAGTAAGACTTCTTCTTGGATATTATTTTAGGTTGAAGACTTAGTCATAGAGAATTTTCCATTATACTTTGAAGGCTCAATTATCTTTAAAATAGGAGATATTAAAACATCCTCTAAAAATGGCCCATTTTCACAATTCAAGGCAATAAAAATAGGGCTTTTGAGAACCATATCTTTAGTTATCTCTAAGAAGGTTTTGAGCTTAATAGGTTGATCATAACCTAGAGAGTGATCCTATAGAGGTGAAGGGGGAGAGGAGATAGGTTAAGGGATTGCAAGGGGGAGAAGGTGGGGAAGGGTCTTTAGGGATCATTTCAAGGGAGAGGGATTTAGTAAGGGGCCATGTTTAGAGGGGGTGAGGAGTGGTACAAAAGAGGTGGAAGGGCCCAATTCACTTGGATGGAAAGAATGCATAGGATTGGTAAATACCACCAAGTGTGAAGGAGGAAGATATTTGGTGGAAAAAGAGGGGCATGTGGTGGAGGGGGTCTACGAATTTTCCCCATAGGGGGCATCTTGTCACCTAGGGGATTAGAATCCAAAAATAGATCAAGAGGAGTGAAATAATTTTCATAGGAAATACCTTTTTGATCACATAGAATTAGAGCACTTGGTGGAACTTTAAGTGTTCTAATCCTTAATGGTTTATTATCTTTGCATTCCATCCTTGGTGTATCCTTTTGAGTCCATGTGTGCTTGGGAATAAAAAGGACCTAATTTTTCTTCAAGAAATCTTTCAATATATGAATAGTAATATTAAAACATAGGAAAGTGATGGATTTGTACTTGTAAACAATTTTATACATCTATTATCCATATTTGGACTTTATTTTAATCTTGTGAAGTAGTGATTTATCTACTGGTAAGAAGACATACACCTAGGCCACAACCATAATTAAACTAGAGATTGTTATTAGATCAATGGTGATGGGTTAATCTAGTGCCCTAGTAATTCTTAGAATAACTTATAGGTGCCAATATTCCAAATGAAGTTCAGGGAGGATAACCCACATTGGGATGTCATCCATGGCTATGTTGCATAGGTTTGAACTAGCCTTCCACCTCCTAGTAGCCATACTCACTTTACCCATGAGCAAAGGCCCTTCAAAGATAACCTTTATACAATATTATTGTAAGGATAAATTAACTATAAAAAACCCTCTAGCTAAGTTAACAACCTCCAATTGTCCATTGGATTTCCATTTTGATTTGGTCTAGTTGTGAAATGAATCTATATTTGGCCATTTATTCCATATTAAGTCTCTTAAATTTTTGTGTTTATTATTACTATTTAATCTTCTAATGTTTCAAATGATAATATTCATTTAAAACTTTTACTCTTCCCTTTTAGATTATAAAAATTTCCTTTGTCGACCATCTAAAATCTCCTTACCCATTTTATTATTATTTTCTTTTTGAGATGGCTTGAATTTAATTTTACTCTCTCCAACATCAACTACTTCACTACCATATTTAGTGGTCACATTGTAAATTAATTTTATCCCTTTCCCTTTCTTAGCCTATGGATTAACCACCATTTCAAAAATATCATCCATTGAATAAGGCACAATCTCTTGCTCTTTTAATTCTAAGTTATCTCTACCCATAAGGCAAGAAAATTGTGATTTATTCCCCAAATTCTATTTAAAATGTAAATTATTCACTAAAGGAAATATGGGATATATATTACTTAGATTCTCTAGAAGCTTTTTAGTGAAGGAATATTCAATTTCATTCAAGCCTAAAGAATCTTGAATTTGAAACTCCTTACCGGAATAGCACCCCTTTTGAAGTGAATTCCTCTTACTTCCTTCTAGAATTTATTTGAATGGATCTTGTACTAAAATTATATCCAAGATAATATAATTAATAATTATTTCCTTATCTTTATCATTTACCTATTGATTATTTACCAACCCACTAACATATATGTCTTTAGACATCAATTGATTCCCATAAAGTACCAGGGCACAATCATGTTTATCTTTAGCTAAAATCTCTATATCCTTAGTAATTTTGGGTTCAAAAATATCATATTGATGAAGGTTCATGTTTAATTGTACATCATTTTCCATTTATTTATTACCTTATACAATTGATGAGGGATTTAATAAATCATCACTTTACTTTTCTTTAACTTATTTTCTAGTCTAATGTTGATTATCATTTCTATTGGAAATAGGATTCCCATTCACAAAAGGATAAAATCTATATTGATGGACAAGTTTGAGTAAAATGTTACATTTTAGTGTATAATATTCATATTCAATATGGTGTATCCAATATCATGAATAATAAATAAAGACTACTAAGGTGGTAATCTCTTTATTGATAAAGGAATTCATATATAATCTTGCATGAATGAACCTAGTTCAAGATTTGGTAGCTATATCAAGTTTTATAAGGTATCCAAAGGTATTTACTACACTTATTATCAAGTCTTATCTCTCGAACACTAAAGGTATACCTAAAAATTTGACCCAAATTGAAATCATATTATTGTCCTCTTCATCAATGTTAAATCTTAACTTCTATTTTCTCAAAAACAAGCCTAATTTACCTAAAAATAAGGTACCCTAGCTAAAATACAAGAACATTCTTCCACATTGTTTAAATGAATAAAAATGGACCATTATTCATGGCCTATATTTATGGATGGCCCTTAAAAATCCATATTTTAATTTCCCATTCATTAAACATATCTATATTAGGTCTAGCTCCCAAAAACATTCCAATCAAAACATCTATCATTCTTGCCAAATCACGATGAATCAGAGAATAAATAAATTTAATCTTAAATCCTATAGCATAATTTTAATTAAGAAATACCTAATTAGGATAGATATCCTCTTACTCGACAACCTTGCCTTTAAGTTTTTTAGCTCACATCCTATTAGGATTCAAAACCTTAACTCTTTCATGTCCACTTTCTCTAAGTGGTGAATCATCCTAGATTATTTTTGGTCTAAAATTAACACGTGGTTTGATGCTCCTAACCAAAGGTCCAAATCCTACACTGAGGTTCTACACCAAATCCTCAAACCCATCCCCATCACCCTTTTACCACTTAGAATCCTTGTTTAAAATGTCTTCTCATTCCTTATTCATCACTCCTTTCTCCATGCTGTAGGTTCAAAAAATATGGATTCAATGCATTAAATTTGTTACTTAGTTGGGTATGTTTATTTTATACATTGAAAATTATCATAGTTGAGTTAAACGTGCATTCAATGCCTTGATTTGTTACCTTGGTTGAGTTAATATTGAATCCATTATATAAGAGGATTAGAGGACTAATTTTTAGCCATAATTTGATTTGATTATGTACAATATTTAATGTGTGGTTTATTTTTTGAGCTTTTAAAAATGAATTCATTAACTTTATTAATCATAATATATTTTAGTATTTCACTTGAGCTTAAATATTTATTTATGCATTGGGTTTTATTGTATAAATTAATCCATGATTTATTGAAAATATGTAATATTTGGATATTCATACTCAATTGCATTAGACTAAGTATTATTTAAGTTTTTATATTTATTCCTTCCTCACTATTTACAATATTAATGTTACGAGTATAAAAAAATATGTGAATGGATTGAGTAAATGATTGTTTTAACTAGGACTACAAAGGGGATCTTATAGTAAAAAATATAATGAATTGGTTTGATTAATATGAATATTGTGATTTGAATAAGGATAAAATTAATATATTCCATTCATGACTCATTTAAAATATTGAACTCAGTTAATTACCCTTAAAATTATGGAATTCTTGGATTTTTCAAGTGGTTAAAGGAAAAGGGGTCAAATGCCTTGTTTGTTTTAATCATTGTTCTTCTTATTACTTAGTTTATTAAGTTGAGTTTAATTTATTTGAATACATTAAATTACATGATGAATGTTTAGGTGAATACATGTAGAGGTAGTCATCTTTAAGGAATTCACCTATACATTCAACATTGAATAATTACAAAATATAAACATGCAACTTATGCTAAGATGAAAAAAATTATTACTAATCATGCATCATAAGTTTGTGTTCTTTAGTAAGGTTTATATTAATAAATAGTTATTGGACATAAATACACTTAAATCACATAATATTATACATGTAATTTATTAAAGAAGTAAATACTTGTGTAAATTTTGGTTTAACTTGAGGAAAGTGTACAAGGGTTTGTACCTTTCACTATGATTTGGTGGTTTGTCAAAATTGATGAAAATGTGCCAAGTGATTGTGTAACAAAAACTTGACATATCCTCTTAAAATTTTATAAATTGGTTGAGGTGAAGTGCAAGATAAAAATTATCTTTTCTATTTTATTTAAGTTTATATAGAACAAAGATAGGCCCTAAACTCATGGCATATTAGTATGTATGGAATCCATTTCATACTGCAAATTAAAAAATATTTTGACAAGGGATCATTCTTGTGACTACATGAATAGTGAACTTGAGTTTAAATGGATTCAAAGTGAAATTTTTTTGGTTGCTTGAGTTTTTTGGATATTTCAAGTCTTATTTTATGTCAAAATAAAAAAGAGAATTTGTTCTTTCTTGTGAAGCTAATATTACATGTTTTTATCATTTGTAAAGAATTTAAAGACATGCATTTGAAAACTAATTCATTTAAAATAATTTATGTATGAATTAGTTGAGATTTAATTGTGGTTATCTAGAGATGTAAATATTTATGTGTCATATGTAGTGAATAAGATAGTTGTTTATTACCTCACTTATGTGAATTAGTTACTTGGAAAAAAGTGTTGTTTTTTAATTGTGCATCAAAAGTTGGAAAACTATGAATTGTTATGTAATTATGTTACTTTTATAGGCATGGATTGATAATAAATTAATTCATGTTAGGGTATTACTGGATTATATATATATATATATATATATATATATATATATATATATATATATACACATACATACATATATATATATATATACATATATATATATATATACATATGTATATACATATATATATATACATATATATATACATACATATATATATACATATATATATATATATATACATACACACACATGTGTGTGTGTGTGTGTATGTATATTATCATTATCATTGTTCACTTTTGACCAAAACTAGAAACTAGTTCTAGGGAAAACATCGAGGGCCAAGTCCTTGATAACTATTAAACTAATGTAAACAACTATAACTTGATCACATGAAACCACCGAGTAAATTCAAACAACCACATCCACCCTAGAAATTCCTTATCAAATTTGAATTTGGGTGGGGTTGGGCACAACCTGTTGGGGATCAACCAACAATAGATTACACTTGTGAAAGCAATAAACGTGGAATTAAATTAGATTGACAAGTAATTAGAATGAGATAATAGCAAGAACAAGAGATACAAGAAACCACCCTGAAAACTTGTATTAACAAACTCTTTACAAAAGGAATACAATTGAAGAAACTTCTTTCTTCCACACCTCTCCTAGGTGTATAGATCTCTCACTAGATCTCTATTCCTCAAGATCTCTCTCTCTCAAGACCAATCAACTCCAACAAGCCTGGAGTGATTCAATTTTGTACTGTTCTTCACATAAAATGAATTACTACAATAATTCACAATGACTACTACAAATACAATAAGCTAGGAAGATCTAATTCTACATATAGAATTAGGAGACTTGAGCATGCACTTCCAACAAACAGTTAAGCCACTTGAACAAGGGCTCTAAAAATAGTATTGCCAATAATAGAGACGTGAGCTTGAGACTAAAACTCAAACTCATCATGCAAACACTCACTTCTATCCTCAGAAATAGCTTTCTGGACGCACAGGTAACCGACGTCGGTTCCTGGTGCTTGTCTGTGACCGCCATCGGCCGACCCTCTACTGACGTTGGCATCTCTGCAACTATTCCTGACCGACATCAGTCACTCCTAACTGACGCCAGTGTCTGTGTAGACCCGAATCTGCTAATGTATGCTCCTTGGTGAAGCTTTTAGCTCCACACCCTAACAATCTCCCACTTGGAGATAAACAGCTGCACCAGTACCTGTACAACAACATCTTCTAGCTCCTCCATCTTCAACTCAATCATGAAGACAAAGAGAAGTTGAATGAAGATTCAACTTCTCCTTTGTAACTGGCTTGGTTAACATATCAGCAGGATTCCTATCTGTATGGATCTTCTCTAGCTTCAACTCACCATCTTCCAATACCTGTCGTATGAAGTGATACCTTAGCTGTATGTGCTTTGTTCTTGAATGAAAGGCTGAATTCTTAGCCAAATGGATTGCACTCTGACTGTCACTATACAATCTGCAACTCTCATGCTCCCCACCAAGCTCATCCATGAACTGTGTCATCCATATCATCTCTTTGCTAGCCTCTGTGGCTGCAATATATTCTACTTCTGTAGTTGACAAGGCAACAACCTTCTGCAACTTAGATATCCAGCTAACCGCCGTTCCACCTACAGTGAAAACATAACCTGTAGTGCTCCTCTTGCCATCCAAATCACCTGCCATATCTGAATCTACATAACCATGTAGAGAAGTATCTGAACCTCCATAACACAAGTGCCTACTACTGGTTCCTCTTAGATATCTAAGGATCCACCAAACTACTTTCCAATGTTCCTTACCTAGATTGGCCATATACTTACTTACCACTCCCACTACTTGGGCAATATCCGGTCTAGTACACACCATTGCATACATCAAACTCCCTACTATGGAAGAATATGGAACCTTACTCATGTACTCTACCTCATCATATGAATTAGGACATTGTTCTTTACTCAACTTAAAATGTCCAGCCAAAGGTGTGCTTACCGGTTTAGCATCTTGCATATTGAACCATTTCAACACCTTGTCCACATAATATTCTTGAGACAATATCAACCTGTGATTTTTCCTGTCTCTCTTAATGCTCATGCCAAGGATTTTCTTTACTGCTCCCAAATCCTTCATAGCAAACGTTTGAGCTAATTTCACCTTAAGCTCAGAGATATCCTGCATGTGATATCCTGTAACCAGCATATCATCTACCTACAACAATAGAATAATATATCTACCCTTATCAAATCTCTTGAAATACATGCAATGGTCAGATTGACACCTACTGTAGCCATGCTCAGTCATAAACTTGTCAAATTTTAAATACCATTGCCTAGGAGCTTGCTTGAGGCCATACAAGCTTTTCTTCAATCTGCACACAAACTTCTCCTTACCCTTGACCTCAAATCCTTCTGGCTGTTCCATATATATTTCCTCATCCAAGTCTCCATGAAGAAACATTGTCTTAACATCTAGCTGCTCAAGATGCAAATCCTCAAAAGCAACCAAAGACAATACAACCCTTATAGAAGTCATTTTAACAACAAGAGAAAAAATCTCACCAAAGTCGATACCTAGCTTTTATGCAAATCCTTTCACTACCAATTTGGCCTTATATCTCATGTGTCCATTCTCACCTTCTTTCAACCTGTAGGTCCATCTGTTCTTGAGTGTTCTCTTACCAGCTGGTAATTCAACCAAATCCCATGTTTGGTTCTCTCTTAAGGACTCCAACTCCTCAACCATGCCACGCTCCCACTGACTCTTGGACTCCACCTGTATTGCTTCCTCAAAACTCTCTGGTTCTCCACTATCAGTTAGTAATAGAAAAAATAAAGAAGGAGAATATCTAATTGGAGGCTTACTCGCCCTTTTTGACCTCCTGATGGGAGTCTGAGACTCATTCACAACACGCTGTCCACCCAAATTTTTTGACAGTGACCGACCTCGGTCACCTCCACACCTGTTACTGGCCGACATCGGTTCTGCCTGACCGACCTTGATACCTATCCTATCGACGCCAGTTTCTTTACTAACAACGTCGGATCCTAACCTGTCGACGTCGATCTCTGTGTTTTCCTACAAGTGATTATTTCTTTTTCCCGCGAGCTTATCTTAGACTTTCACCTCGTCCAATTCACCATTGCTCTGCTCAGATTGATTCAACTTCCTTAGCTGATCACAATACATCACTCTTTCATTTAAAACAACATCACGGCTCCTGATTACCTTGTTAGTTTCTAGATTCCACAATTTGTAACCAAAATCATCTTAGCCATAGTCAATAAACATGCATCTCATAGACTTAGCATCAAGCTTCTTTCTATTTTCTTTATCTATGTGCACAAAGGCTTCACAACCAAAAACTTTGAGATATGAGAGATCAACCTTTTTACCTATCCATGCCTCTTCTAGAATACCACCATCTAGAGCTGTAGAGGGTCCTCTGTTAATCAGGTACACTGCAGTGTCAACAGCTTATGCCCAAAACTGTAAGGGCAAACTGACATGCAATCTCATACATCTTGCACGCTCCATTATTGTCCTATTCATCCTTTCAGCAATTCCATTCTACTGAGGTGTCCTTGGAACCGTCCTTTGCCTACAGATTCCATGCATGTAACAATAATCTCTAAACTTATGACTGCAGAACTCACCGCCATTGTCTGATCTCAGGCACTTCAATCTCTTACCTGTTTCATTCTCAACCATAGCTTTCCAAATCTTAAAAGTCTCAAATACATCAGATTTTCTTCTAATGCAATAGATCCATACCTTCCTTGTAGCATCATCTATGAAAGATACATAGTACTGTGATCCTTCAATGGAAGCAACCTGAGCCGGTCCCCACACATCTGTGTGAACAAGCTCCAACTTGTGCCTCTTCTTAGTAGAACCAGTCTTGAGAAAACTAACCCTTTTCTATTTTCCAAATACACAGTGCTCACAAAACTCTAGATCTATGCCTTTTAAATCTAAAAGCATACCTTTGGACTTAAGAATTGACATCCCCTTCTCACTCATGTGGCCAAGCCTTGAGTGCCACAATTTAGCATCCACGTTTGAAGTAGATAATACAGAAGGAGATTTGTTAGTAACACAATTACACAAATAGAGAGTACCTTCTCTCTTACCTCTGGCCATAACAAGTGCAACCTTGGTCACCTTCCAAGAATCTGCTGTGAGAGTTACTGTACAACCCTCATCCCCTAACTTTCTTGCAGAAATTAAATTTCTCTTCAAGCTAGGAACATGCATCACATCTCTCAACACCCATGTGTTTCTATTCTGCATCTTCAGCTGCACTTTACCTTTGCCAATTATTTTACAGGGCTCATCATCCCTTAGATACACTATTCCAAAATCTCCATGGATATAGTCACTAAAATATTCCCTGTTAGGGGTAGCATGAAAAGATGCACCAGAATCTAATACCCAAGATTCTATATTATTATGCAAAGAGAAAATTAAAGCATCTTGTGCAATACCTGCAACCTTGGCTTCTTCCTTTCCTTTGTGTTGATTGTCCTCCTTAGGCTTTGAACAACAGTCTCTGCTTATGTGCCCCATCTTTCCACAATTCCAGCATTGTGGCCTTTTGCCATTTCTGGATTTAGATCTGCCTTTCCCCTTAGATTTGGATCTTGATCTGCCTTTCTTGCTCTTCTCTTTCTATCTTCCCCTGCTCTCAAAACTTAAAGCGTTCCCAGATGCCTCTTCTATGCTTTTCCTGTGTATTTACTCATTCAAGATAACACTAACAACATCCTCTACTTTCAAAATATTTGATGCAGATGCAGTATTACTTACTGCCATTACTAAGCCATGCCAGCTTTCAGGCAAAGAACATAATATCAAAAGAGCTTTTATTTCATCATCAAACACTATATTGACTAAACTTAATTGATTTACAATTCCATTGAAATCATTCAGATGAGTAGAAACAGATCCACCTTCATTCATATGCAAATTAAATAACTGCTTCATAAGATATACCTTATTGGAAGCTGAGGGTTTTTCATACAAATTTGCTAACGTAGTCATCAACTCTACCGTAGACTTTGCCTGTGATAAATTGGATATCACAGTGGATGCTAGACTCAGTCTTATAGACCCCAGAGCCTTTCTGTCAAGAACTTCCCATTCTTCGTCCTCCATGTCTTTGGGCTTCTTTGCAACCCCACCTAACGGTAAGTAGAGATCTTTCTAATACAGATAATCCTCTATCTGCATTCTCTAGTGTTGGTAATTTTTGCCATTGAACTTTTCCATTCTTAGTTTACTTTCATCTGCCATTGCTTCTCCCACTCAAATAGAAATCCCTACAAAAACCCCTGTGAGAACCTATAATCAATACACACTACACAGGTCTGAACCACCTATTAGTGAACCTGAGCTTTGATACCACTTGATGGATATCAAGCTCTGAACCTGCAACCAATGCTCTGATACCACTTGTTGGGGATCAACCAACAATAGATTACACTTGTGAAAGCAATAAATGTGGAATTAAATCAGATTGACAAGTAATTAGAATGAGATAATAGCAAGAACAAGAGATACAAGAAACCACCCTAAAAACTTGTATTAACAAACTCTTTACAAAAGGAATACAATTGAAGAAACTTCTTTCTTCCACACCTCTCCTAGGTGTATATATCTCTCACTAGATCTTTATTCCTCAAGAGCTCTCTCTCTCAAGAAAAATCAACTCCAACAAGTCTAGAGTGATTCAATTTTGTACTATTCTTCACATACAATCAATTACTACAATAATTCACAATGACTACTACAACTACAATAAGCTAGGAAGATCTAATTCTACATATAGAATGAGGAGACTTGAGCATGCACTTCCAACAAACAGTTAAGCCACTTGAACAAGGGCTCTAAAAATAGTATTGCCAATAATAGAGACGCGAGCTTGAGACTACAACTCAAACTCATCATGCAAACACTCACTTCTGTCCTCGAAAATAGCTTTCTAGACACACAGGTAACTGACGTCGGTTCCTATTGCTTGTTTGTGACCGCCGTCGGCCAATCCTCTGCCGACGTTGGCATCTCTGTAACTGTTCCTGACTGACGTCGATCGCTCCTGACCGATGCTGGTGTCTGTGTAGACCCAAATCTGCTAATGTATGCTCCTTGGTGAAGCTTTTAGCTCCACACCCTAACAAAACCAACCCACTTTAACAACCCTTCTACATCTCACTAGCACATGGATTAAATATATTTAATAATATGATTGATAAAATAATAAATCATTCATATGAATCTACCATAAATAATGTGCTTGATATGTTTCATTCATATTATATGAAGATGGAAATTAATTAATGGAAGTAAAATTATTATTCATGAAGATGAAGTCTCACTACTTAAAATCCTAATGTGATAACAAACACTTGTTAATTTAGAGAAAAAAGGTAATATATAATGTAACAAAGGACTACTATTATAAGAACTATATGGGTTTTAGACTACTTTTAGATTTTACTCAATGATGCATCACTAATTTATTAGATTCATAAATAATTAAATATATGAGGCCTTAATGAAAGGGTTATACCATTCAGGTTTATTAATAAAAAGACAAACATAGATAAATATATTTATTACTCTGGGAACAAAATGAATGACATAATTAATATAGTATGTATAAATGGGACCCTTTTTAGAAAAATAAATAATTAAATGATTGAGGAATACTTGTCTAAAAGTCATTTATGCCTTGACTTAATAAGTAGAACAAATTCAAAACAATGAAAAGTATTAAAAAGACATATGGTCTAATGAATTAAGAATAATATTAAATATAAGCATAATAAGAAATCTTGTTTAAGATATTTATTGAGATCAAGAATCAATAATTCTATTGTCCTAACTTAAGAAATTCATAAGAATGAATAAAAAGTGCATTACTTAAATAATTTATCAGCACATTAAATTCATGAAATGAAAACTAAAAATAATAAATTAGAAAGGGAAAGGGTTAACAAGTCCATGGGTTCCTTGGGGGTAATGATGTGGTTTCATTCACTCATGCCCTCATTGGGAAAAGCTTGCCTACATATTGAAAATATAAATTTTTGGGATTAGACTAAATGTAACACAAAGAAACTAGATCATGGTCACAAGAAAAGTAACAATCAACTCCAAGGGAAGAAGATAGGATTAGTCAACCTCAGTCGATGGGCTTGGTAAAATTATTATACTCTAAAAATTCAATATGAAATTGGTAAGTTTCACAAGTCAAAACATGATCAAATTGACCTAGTTATTATGGTAAAATATAGAGGTTTATTTAAATAATTAGTAATTTTAGAACTCTATATTGCATAAAAATGGCAAACACTTTGTGGAATGGTGTTTTTTTAAAAGTGAGTCCCATTGTTGGGGTTTACACATTAAAATTATGATAATAAAAAATTGTTTACACGCATTTCCAATAATGAAAATGAAATATAATTAAAATATAACCTTTTATTATTGCATCAAATTTATATCTATTATTGCTTATATGTTTCCCCTATATGAAATTAGTGATAAATGTTTGTTAAAATAATTCCCATACGTTGTGTAGTGAATTTAGATAACCTGTTAGGGGAAGGGTGTCTTTTAGAGATGTTTGTATATTTCTATAATGAAAATAATTAGTGTTGAATTATTTACTTATTAAAAATACATGACACATCTTGGTTGAAATTGATAAGGGAATTAAATTGAACCAAACCTTAAATGAATCATGAATGTGATAATGTTCCTCTACTTAAAAAGGTGATCAATTATCTCATATGCTTAATTAACTTGCTTACACATTTATAATGTTGTAATATAAATTATTACTTTAATTTTGCATCACACTTCCTCTATGACATATGTTTTGGAATAATAATAAATAATTTAATTAAATAACAAAACAAAATGTACCATGTTCTATTGTGTTTTCCTAGAAAAAAAGTTTGGACATGAAATTTTAGTATCCAAGCACATTTTCAATAGTAAGAGCTCTAGGTAAAATATTTTTTGAAGGTTCATTTATATTTCATAGAAAATATACAATTTGTTTAATTTTTTTAGTATGGTCCTTTATGGAAAAATTATATTCAGGAGATAATTATGATACTTTGATACACTAGTATAATATTCAAGGGGATGATTGCTTTGATCTTATTCATTTTAAAGTAGTTAAGATTTATGATTAATCATGATTTAAGGAAGATAGACAAAACATATATAGTATCCATGAGTTAATTTTGATAAAAATACTATGTGTAGGTATGCCAAATTTCACATTCTCTATTCTGACAATAGTTGAGATTCATCAATGATTTTTTGATAGATTTAAAACATGAATATTAAAATTAACAGTTGATAGGATGACCATTACCTCATGTATATTGATAGTGTTATATTTTCTTTTGTTGTTATGTGTTTGTATCTATTATATTAATTATTATTTATCCATTACAATCTAGTGTTTTAGATTAAGGTAAAAATAGGTTTTGAAGGGACCCCGAAACCTGAAATAAAGGAAGAAGGATATTACAAAAATGCCCCACAGGAAAAACAAACCTAACACCTACTGCTAAGCAATATCAAAAATAGGTTTTACATGGACCTGAAACCACTAATCAAGTTCATCAAAAGAAAGACCCCAAGTTTTACAGAGACCTGGAAACTCAAATTCGTTTAGAAAATAAAGAACCAAAAAATTGAACCAGTTATAACATCCAACTATAAGGACCAGAGCAGTATGAATAGAAAGAGCCTATTCTTCTAATTCTAGGATCATCTTCACCGCTTCCTTTCCAATCAGAGTAGTTTCCTATATGGATATTGTAGCTGACGTAGCAGCCTCTTACAAAGCTTTCTTCTTTGAGCTTTATATGGTCCTCTTACTGGGCCCTTCCAAAGATTTTATTTCCTCATTAGCTCATTTTCCAAGGTTTGCAGCAGTAGCACATATGCTAGAAGTAACCTCCTCCATCTTCATTCTACTTTCCTTAATGAGCCTTGTAAGATTATTCTCATAATCTTTAAGTTTGATAGGAATATCTCTCATCTGCATTTCCAAATTATTGATTTTTTTTCAATCAGCGTCCTGATTATGTTCCATTATTTCCATTCTCTTCTTGAGGCCCATTATTTCCTTATACATCCACGAGTCAACTTGAATAATAGCATCTACTTTGCATTTGGTTGAATTCATGAAGGGAAGCCTCCTGTCACTTTGCCTAATGTCACTAAAATCTTCAGTGTTCTCTTTTGGATTGACTTCATCCTTTTCAGTTTGATCCTCCCTTTCCATTTTTTTGTTCTTTAGTATCAACAGGGTTTTCATTGTGGACAAGATCATCCTTTACTTGTTCTCTATTCTCCATTGCATGATAGGCATCTTGAACCATGTGTTCCTTCTCTATTTTCAAAGCTGGATCCTGAAATAAAACATCCATTTCTTTTTCACTTCCCCCCAATACTTGCTAATTTTCCTCATGATCAGAGTTTTTCTATTCTATTTTTTCGTCTGTTGTGTTCCCTCTTTTTCATTCTCACTTTTATCTTTACCTTCCATGTTAGAGCTGGAATCCCCACTATCCATCCCTTCCTCTTCCTCCATGCTCTCCTCCTCAGAACTTTCTATGCTTTCCCACTCAGTTTCCTCATCAACAATCTATTTTTTGATGCTAAAGGATTTAGGTTTAACTTTTTCTTTGCCCTTTACATTTTCATTCTTCTTACTCTATGAATCCTTATTTTTGTTCGAAAAAGGATTCAGGGCAATGGCATTGTTTTTTCAGAAACCCTCTATTATTAGAATCAATCCTTCATGCAATATAGGGTGAGACTCCTTTTTTCTATGAGAAAACAAACTTTGAAGCAGTGAGAAGCACAAGTAAAAAGGGAAGGAGATTCTAACTTTGTGTCTAAAATTATTAAGAAAGATAAAATGAAATTTATGGACTCTTTTGCTTCTACCATCAAGTATAAAATATTCATGAATGCAATATAAGATGTCTCTCCAGATTCCTTTTATCTACTCTAGGTCAAAAAAATATCCACTCTTTTCCAACTACTACTCCTCAGCATCCATCTTTGGAAATTTGTTGTATGACTCATTAGATATACTAGTCTACTTAGAGAATTTTATACCCTCCATTAGAAGCCCCATGACCTCTGCAATGAATTCCTCAATGAGCTTCACCATGATACTATGGAGGGTTACCCTGTCGTTAACCCAATTTTTGAAGAATGTCATCGTTATGTGGGGTTTAGAACCATGCAACCGCTCCAAGTAACTCACAACCTTCCCTCTCTGAAGAATCTTCCAAACATCTTGTTTTGCCTTTTAGTCTTCACAATTTTTAGGTTCATGCTTCCTCGATTCACCTTTCATTTTTCAGGCCATACAGTATTCCAGTGACACCCAAACACTACTTGCTGAGTAATGAGTCCAATTGTTTTCAGCTTGTAATGGAGCTCGCCTATTTTCTAGCACATGTGATAAATGCTTTACATTCTCATGAATGTACCTATTCAATGAAAGTAATCTATCCACTGTGAGGCCACTCCACCAAATCATTAACTTGTTATTCCAAGCAGATCTTTCCCACCTTTCAATGAATGGCATCATAATTAATAAGTGCTTTGATTTGCCTTCCAGTCTTCACAATTTTTAGGTTCTTGCTTCCTCGGTTCACCTTTCATTTTGCAGGCCATATAGTATTCCAGTGACACCCAAACACTACTTGCTGAGCAATGAGTCCAATTGTTTTCAACTTGTAATGGAGCTCACCTATTTTCTAGCACATGTGATAACCACTTTACATTGTCATGAATGTACCTGTTCAATGAAAGTAATCTATCCACTGTGAGGCCACTCCACCAAATCATTAACTTGTTATTCCAGGTAGATCTTTCCCACCTTTGAATGAATGGCATCATCATTACAAACTAGTTTTACTTGAGTTAATCATTTGACTTTTTATCCTTCTTGGAATTAAATATTTGAATGTATGTGAAACCTCTTGTTTAACCCATTATATAATTTTGTATCTACATGGAACATCTCATAAAAAATTCATCCTCTATATAATAATTTGGTTTGGATTGTGATGTATATATTAAAGTGAAAATTTTCAATTATGTAGTGTGATTAACATGTACCTATGTGAATGTGAATGTACTTGTCATGTACTTAATGCATATATCACCCATGCAAAAATGTAGTCCAGTGTAATTATAATCCTTGTAACATAAATTTGTGGCATACAACCCTACATAGTTTCTTTATGGATTGAGTAATGATACAAGGGTGGGGTTTGAGGGATACTTGTCATGTACTTAATGAATTTAACACCCATGCAAAAATGTAGCATAGTTTAATTATAATCCTTGTAATATAAATGTGTGGCATGCAACCCTACAAAGTTTCTCTATGGATTGAGTAATGATACAAGGGTGGGGTTTGAGGGATACATTTAGCACTTGGTTAATTACTCTAAATTGGGTTATGGGAAAGGAAGTGGAGATTTGTGTAGGCTTAAAACTTAATTTTTACCTTTGCATATAGTGGTACCTTGAGTAGAAACTTGAATTATTCATGTGAGTTCACCATGATTTCTCTACATAATATTAATTATATGAACAAGGTTTTCCACCACTTACCCATTTTTTGCTTGTTAAAAAAGAAATATTTATGATAATACATTTAATTTGATCATTTTTTACTTTGTATGGTAAGTATAAGGAGGTATTAGAGGATTGTATGATGATTTATTTATATTTCTCTCCCAATGGGTGGCTTATGTTAATGTCAACATACCCCATTTTTTGAAAATTGGGACCCTTAAGATATTTTCAACCTTAGTATTGAGATCTTGATGTTTGAATCTTTATTATGGTTTGAATATCATCCATGATTGATGAAATTAGTACATTTGTTTATGGTCTTGATTTAATGTTACTTAACATTGCTAACAATTGTTATTCATGTGATAAGTTGTAGGTTTCATGTAGCCCTTATGAATGGATCATGCTTGGATCTTCACATTTTATCTTCATTTAAGATTTTAATTGCCTTGGGTCTATGAAAATTTGGGCCAATATTCATATTCTAAAGACTCACTTTCAAGAAACCCTAGCTTAAGTCCTTGATTCAAATATTGTTAGGAACACTTTTGTGGGAATATTTTTAATTTTCTTTTAACTTAAGCCTAATTTTATGCTAAGGATTAGTTTTGTTTCGTAACATGACCAAACCCTAGTCTAAAATAATGCTTGGTCCCCTTTCATTCTTTTCCCCCTTTTTTGTTTCCTTTATTTCTAACCAAGTCTAACTTTCATATTGGTAGGGTCCTTTTAATTTTTATAGCATGGTCCCCTTTGTTACCTATTTATCCTAAAGTCTTAATTCTAAGGCCCCATTCATGTTCATCAACATGAATGAGTCTATAGCCTTAATTCTTTAGCCTAAATTTCTATCTACCTGAGTCATAACTTAAATACCTCATTTAATTATAGATTTAAGGGACCACACTTCAACACGAGGGGATAATCTAATGGAATGAGGAAAACTCAATGAACCTAAGCATTTGGTCCTTTAGAATAATCATGTGTGAGCATTTATATCATAATCAATAGATCTCACCTCATCACTACTAAGGATATAATGGAATAAACACAACGATGAAAAATCAAAAGGCCTAGGAATCCACATGGAACTACCACATGGTGCTCCTACATATGAAGCTTAATGTTAATATAACCTCAAATTAATGGCATGTAACTAATCAAATCTTGATTAATGGTATGTGTTTCATCACAGAGCTCTTGATCAAATGGAGTGAATTGAATTCAAGATCTATGGAATACAAGAATTTCATGAGCTTAAATTTGACATTCTAATGAATTTCATTTGATGTCCACAAGTCTATGATTGACATCTATGATACCATCAAATTCAAAGTCATCTAAATTTTGTCTACGCAAAGATATGTGTTTCTATCATTCAAAGGGGCCACTTTGATATCATTTTTTAAAACTTAGCATAAAATACTTTAACTTAAGTCTATTACATGTTTTCTTAACATGAAATAAACTTATCTTAAAATATTTTAGCCTAAGTTACTTTCTACAACCATGCACTAATTAAATTTCATGCATCTTTTAAGATTAATGGATCATACTTCATTACGCCCAGATGATCCAATAACATGAAATCATTGATGACTATTCAACAGAGCTCTGAGATCCCATGGAATGAACAAGTGGTAGATGCACATTCAATATGTGACTGATGTAGAGTACAGATCTCAAAAATCCCATGAAGGTACCAAATGCCAAAACCATGGGGCTGATATAAATATGGTCAATAATAGGCAAGGTCCTAGATCATAATTAATGGCCTGCATTGATCCATTGGTAATTATCTAATAACGTGAAATAAAAGGACAAATTTTAAATGACAATGGCTAATTATTTGAAGCCATTTATGAAAAATGTTGTGAAAGTGACAGATATATACCAAATAAGCACCACATTCGAACAAATAAATAAAAATGAAGATCTTATGTGCTGAAAAATGTAGACATATAAAGAAAAAGGTCAAAATCAGATATGAGGCATGAATGAACCTAAATCTAAATAAGCTATCACCATTAAAGCTTCAAAATCCCTAAAATTTACATAAAAGACCTAATTCAAGCTTAGATTAAACACAATTAAGCTAAAAGGAGTTGAATTGTATGTTGAGTGAGAATAATTAACCTAGAGACCATTTACAATCCAATCATGAGCAATTCATAAGTCTGGTAGCCATGGAAGCTTAGAGGCAATAACTAAGGGATGAGATAGAATTGTATCTATTCATAAACATTAAGGGAAGGGTTTTCAAAGATATAGACCTAGACACTATGGTATTGAACATGGGTAATGAGAATTGGTTTAAACTCTTTTGGACCATTGTAGAAATATAACCCATCACAAAAAGAGGAACAAAAGATTAGCACCATGAATAGAAGATACTATGACCTGGTTATATTCAAAATGTCTAGTTTCTATCATGTTACCACTGAATCCAAGGTTATCCATTACATTGATATCCTTATTCCCATTTTTAAATATTTTAGAATTAAACATGACTAGATAATTCTTGAAGGGAGATATAGGAGAATTGCATACATTTACCCATTAGCTTTTGAAAGATGCTACAAACTAGGAAAACCTCATGTGGATTTACCTACCATCAAGGAATGGACTAGTAAGAATGACTTAGACACCATATTTAGGCCTTGGTTACTCTAAGGGAACCATGTGATCTAAGACCCTTTAAGAAACATACCAATTTCCAAATTTAGAGAAGGGATTAGGGTAATTATGACTCTATTGAATAGAATATTTAGAGCCCCTTCAACCACTTATGTCAATAAGAGTTGGGTATCTTATGTCTACTTCATGGTAGAAAAGGAGCTCACTCCCATAATTATAGAGATGATCAACATCCATCTAGGATGTCAATTCAAAGCCATTAAGAATAATATCAATACATAATTGTTCATGATGTCTTATCTATTACATACCTTTCTAGCCTCCAATAAGATCCCTCATATCAAAAATTGGTCACCTAAGGGTAGATTTATAGTCTCTCACCATTATTATTAGCTACACATTTTTTAATATACACACCACATGTAATTCATTTATGATTGTGTTTATCCTAATTTAGTAGAAGTTATTAGAAGGTCCCCCATGCCAAAGATTAACCCTGTAATCAAGAAATATGTAGAGATAATGGAAGGCATCTAGCTATACCTAGATTGTATTATGATCAAAATTGAAGTGATTTTGATTCAACCTTATAGATTGGCCATCTATGTTCCCATTAAAATAGTAGAGAAGGATATTGTAGTTCAACTTCTTCATGGTATTGATGGGATGTTCAAGGAGAAAAGGAAAGGTCTCCTCCATCCCTTTCTTTTAATAATTGGTATAAACATTTTTCAAGATTAGAAACATGTAGACACTATTTCCAGACATAGGGACTCTTTCAGACTTTAGCTAGATGACCTAAGGTAGTAGGATCTTAATGACAAGTTTAACAAGAATTTGAAAAGCAAGAAATTACCCAAACTAGTTTATGAACATTAACTTTATCCCTATGCCACTCTACACATCAAGGCCAATAGTTTTTAGGAGGTATGGGATATATTTAAGAGACACAATGTAAAACCTAAACATGGATTGACCAGTAATGAGAAGCCACTAGGTGACATATGTAAAATGAGACCTCTACAATACCATTTACTATCTAGACATTCTAGACCCCCTCAAGAGCAACTATAGATAGAAGTGCCATACCCCCAATCAAAAATTACATAAGGTCATGGGAAGGAAAAGATATAAGAATGGATTAGTGAGGGACCCTCATCCTTAGCCCTACCTCAAAAATGAACATCTCCCACTGAGTTCTTAGACATGATTTCCCTAGAGCTTGATGAGATAGTGGAGGATTCACTCAAGGTCCATGTTGAAGCTTATGTCTCTAATGAAGAGGAAGATAATGCTAAATAATCCTAGGCCCAAATAAATGAGTTTGAGAAATAAAAAGGGAAAGAAGTTTCCTTGGACCTAGTCTAAATGGCACCATTGAATAAAAGAAAGACATAATTGGCCATAATCCTAGTCATACTAAAGAAGTCAAAGTTCACTTTCACTCATGCCATGAGTGAAGTCAACTTGTTTAGTGAGGAATACCCCATCCATGGACCAATCATCCTTAATTGGTTCATCTATGGGAAAATTTAGAAGATCACCTCCTTATCTCACTCATGGGCCCTAACCCAAACTATCAATTTTGATGGGCATGATGACATTAAGCCATGGATAAGGGATTTGATGAAGGATGAGGAAGAGATAATAATAATGGCCATTATAATATTAGATAGAAAGCAAATGGATACTCTAAGAGCATCAAGTAGCATAAAGATAAAGGTCATAGAACCTCCTAAGTAGATAGATCCAACTACCAAGGTTTAATTTAATCTTAAAATAGTAAGCTTAGAAAGAGTGACAATTAGAAAGGCCATGGTGCGAACTAAAGAATTCACCTTTCAAAAGGTTGATTCATTTGTAGGATTAACTCCAGTTAGAGGTTAGAGACCTAGTGATCATCCCATCCATGTAGAGTACATTGATTAATTGACTAAGGTTCACTCAAATCAAGTTAGGGCAAGCATTAGGGGCATGAAGCAAATAATATATAACTTGGAGAAAAAATAAGGAGAATTTGGAAATACAAGCTATCTTATCAGTACTTGAGGTAATGGTTAAAATGCTTGATGAATCCTTGTTTGACATGTTTGATTCATTGAAAACAATGAAGCTGAGGCAAAGTGCATTAGTTTAGTAGAACATAGTGGCTAAGGGTCTAATATCCCAATGGAAAGACTTAGAGGACAAAATAATAAGGTCAATCAAAATCCTAATTGAAAGGTATATTCTTGGGCTCAAAATTATTAGTTTGGGACATCTGAATGAAATCCTTGGAATAGTTTTTGAAAGGATCTAGATTTTAAGTGCATGGTCACATAACTAGAGAGACTTCTAAAAGATGATGAAGAGGTAATTAAAAGAATTAAATAAATATTTAGCACCATGATCACCAACCCCATAATTACAAGTGCCCTTGGAATCATAGTCGATAATGAATTCAAACATAGGGCTACATTGGTGACTCAATAAATAAGAAGCAAGAGTGAAGGCCAATATAGGGTATATAATATTAGGATCCTAGACATGATCCTCAATGAAAGAGAAAGGATAACTAAGGCTAAGAGAATTAAGGAAGCTATGGTTAGGAGTGATAAGGAGTTGAATGATCTAGATGACAAGGAAGAAGAGTGTCTCTTAAGGATAACTATGGATTTGGGACTTGTTAATGAGGAGCATCAAAAGGCTATGAATATCCTTTAACAAAAACAAGCAAGTTCCTAGGTGTAGGACCCAACATCTAGTTAGTTAATATTCCAATTTTGTAGAGCATTATAACATTTTGAAAATGGAATATTATTCTATAAAGGCATATGATAGTTTGTTAGCATATTTGCCTCTAGGTCATTCTATTTTAGAAAATCAAGTGTATTTTATAAATTTTTAAAAAAGACAATTTTCCTTACTTATTATATATTTGTATCTTATAATTTACCAGTATATTACCTTATCTTTCTATAAAAGGCAGTATTACTATTTTGTAAAGGAGGGAATATTGATAAAAATTTGTACACTTTGAGTAGTTAATATAGTCAAATAATTTTGAAAGGATTGTCCAAGTTTATTTTTGTTAATTATTATATGGCTTTTTCTCTCAATTTCTAGTTTGAAGTCTTAAATTTTAATGGTTTCTATGAATTTTGAGTTGCATCTTTGATTATAGGGTTGCTAATTTGTGTCTACACTAGATTATTTAAATGATTTCAGATTTGATTAGTTCTACTTGCTCCATATTAATATGTGAAAATACTATTTGAAGTGTGGTAGCAAATCCTTAAAGTAAATTTAGTTCTTACTTTTACTTATTTATATCATTTAAAGGTGTGTTTGGTGTGTAGTGAGATCTAAGATTATGCTATTTTTCACTATATAATAGTCTAATGCATACTCAATTGTAATTGAAACATTTTCATAATGTTTGAGGCTAAGATTAATAATCACTTATTCTCTCTGTAACTTACCCTTCTCTTTTTCTTCTTTTTTAACCATATCACTTTAGTTTATATTTCATTATAAATATCCATTTAGAATTAGTTTGTAGTTTAAACATTGATAATAATTAACTAGTATTGTCATAGATACACACACTTTGAAAATATTTAGACCCTGGTGGCTCCCAACCATCAATTAATAAAAATCTTGTGGAATAGTTAAACATTACTCTGCTGCTATTTCACCACAAGTAACATAATTTTCCAAAACCTACTACTCATGATCTGAATTCCTAAAATTCTGAAATGAGAAATTATCTTTGAACACTGGGAACACTTGTGATATATTTAGAGGCTTCAACATCTTATTAATCCACATAGTGTAAGTAAAAAAAATGAATATAATGTACTATGTTGGAAGTTCATTTTGAGTTCATTAAAAATCTAAGTTGATTTCAAAACCAACACTATTATTTTAATTTGAATTTTGAACTCTACTTAACCATTTATTTCTTAGGTTACTTTTATTTTAAATTTTGAATAATTATTCATTTATTTGATATCATTCTTTTGAGGCTATCTGGTCATTAATTTTTTCAAACAACTTGTTTATTATTTTGAGATGTTTTCATTTGGTTATAAATATTGTTGTTCAATACATTCATGATGCAAATATTTTTTCACTTAATATAATTATGGGGAATAATATGATAGTTTGTGGAACAATTTATAGGGTTGATATGGGAACTTATATGGAAACATTATTGAAACCATAATTCTATTACCATAATTGGTGATTTCATACATGATTCAGCTAAATTAATTAATCATGTGTTCTACTTATTAGGTATAAGTAAGATTATTTCTTGGGAGGTCTAAGGAGGATTATTTCTTGGGAATTATAAGGAAGATTTTCACTAGGGATGTCTAAGAAGGATTATTAATTTGATGGTCTAAGAAGGATTATTACTTGAGAGGTCTAACAAGGATCATTAGTTGGGAGGTATAATGAGTAAATTAAAATAAAATCTTAAGTTATTTACCATATTATTTAAATATTATGAAACTTTGTACTTACATGGTGATGGGTGTCATTAATCCCTTCATTTAATCAACTTTGTTTAGTTTATGTCATATCAAACAAGGGTTGGTGTCCAATGGTAATCTAAAATAGGGTATAAAGGACAATGACTAATTATTATGTGTTTGGTGAGAGTTATTTATGAATTATTATAACTATCTAATCTAATTACTTGAATTTTAAATATGATCTATAACTTCTAAAAGTAAAACACACTAAATTATAAAATGTCTAGTTTTCTTGAAGGAAACATAATTGTTGCAAAATCAAAAGCACACTTTGATATTTTAAATGGAAAATGTTGATAATCAAACACACTTACTGATAAAAATAAATCATATTTTATTTCTAGTTACATAATTAAATTTTATTGAAATGAAAATGCTTTCATAATGAAAAGTTGATAACAGTGTTGTAAAAAAAAATTGAAAGTAAATTCACACATAAATAGAAAGAAACCTACATGTTATCAATACAAACTTATTAATATAAATTATGAAATATTTAAACAACAACACACAACATAAAATAATGTAAATTATCCTTCTTCCTTGGTTGAGTGTCCCTTGATCTTCTTTGGAATAAGATGTAGATCAACACTTAAACCTTCATTAACATTAAATCTTAATTAAATTAATAAGTGATTTAAAATATTTAAATTATTAATCCAAACTTATCATAACTCTTATTAACTCCTAATAACACTCTAATAACTCTCATAATAAATAAGAAGGTTGTATTTATAATACAACTTCTTTATCAAGTTATTGTGTGAGAATAACAACTTGATTTTCTAATCCTAATAACCTAAAAATTCATATTATTATTATAAAAAACAAAAAATTAGTTTGTAATTGTTTTAATAACCTTAAAAACATAAAAAATCAACTTATAATTGATTTATTATTGTAGGATAACAACTAAACAATAATACAAAAAATTTAGTTTCCTCCAACAACTTTGATGTGTAAGATATTCATAGTTGAAGTACTATAAATATTTTGACTTATTTAGGATTACCTATTTTTATAAATACTATAAATATATGTCTAAAAATAGGTAGCAATAGTATTCTCTTACATGTTTCCATAGCTTTAGACCTTAGTGCTAATTTTTATTTTTAGATGTTTCTATTTATAGATCTTGCATATGTAGAAACACTGTAAAACATGTTCCAAAAAATTCCTTCATTCCTCCTTTAGCCTCCTAAAACTCAAAATTAGTTATGTGTAACTTCAAAATCAATTATGGGAAATACTAGAACTTGGTTGATGTATTTTATAGCTGTATTGATGAACTTTGGAGCTAGATTGATGAATTATGGAGCTTTGATTGTACATGTATAAATCCCACTAAAATGCTCGTAACTTTTGCATATGAGCTTAGATCAAGATGATTCATGTTTTAAAATTTTATATTTTTTTAGAGGAATATGAATATAAAACTATATTCATGATAATATATGTTATTACTTACTATTTTTACTTTTTTATAAAACTTTTCAAATCTCTCTGTACACATTCACATACCAAAACATCAAACAAACCAACACAAAAACACATGACATATTTTTTGTTGATAAAAATGTGTTTGTATGCCTTATATGATCACAAATAAATATTACATACATATTAATAACAACTAAACAATATTGAATACGATTTACATCAGACTTTGAAGTTAGTGAGGATTTCCAAAACTACATTAAGACTATTCATAATTTGGTCTTTGAGAAGTTCAAACTTTATTATCTTTCTTGATGACTCATTTAATATTTCATGTACAAAATTTGACATATTTTATACAAGATAATATTAGGTAATACTAAAAATTTATATTGGAATGACTTATAATCAATAAACTAGATACATATCCTATATTTTATTCTAAAATAAGCAAGTTATTAAACTACATCTAAGTCTAGTTTTAGAACATGAATTATGAAATAAAAAATGGTGTTATTTTATGATATACTAATCCATTTTATGTATTTATCATTATACCACACTTAAAATCATGCATGTATTCATGTATGCTACTATTTTCCATGTAGATGTAACTTGTTCAATAATTCAATTCAATATAAATCACTTCATTTATTATATAAAAAAACTAACATCTTCCATCTTTTCTCAATATTCATAAACTTGCTCTATTTTGGTAGCCTATGATGAAGAAGAAGTTTCGATTTTCATTTTCTTTTGATCCACTCTTTCTGTGCTCATTTTAATAATGATCTTTACTTTATTGATATATATCTATATTTGAGAAGATTGGATCCTCTTTTTCAAGGAGTTAATTATATCATATCATCTCTTATTTAAAACCATATAAAATGAACTGAAGTATACCAATGAACATTATTTCAAATGAATTAATTATTAATGTGTTTGAAAAGATCCACCATTTAGTATTTTTAAACTCTTTTTATCTATTATCTCCCACACTTAGACCGATGCATGTCCTCATGCATGGGGAGATTATTTATATTTACTTTTCCTTTTTTAATTATGAAACCATTTCTACTCTCTACTCACAATTTTTCCAAGTTGACCTATATATAATAAAAACATATAAATATATTTACAAATAAAATAAATACCTCAACCATACTCTCAAGTGTCATTTGCTTCCTCCATGTTGATGTGACGAAAGTTATGTCATGCTAAAAGAGAGTATAAAGGCAAAGTTAACCATGTACAACTTTATTACTGATTATGAAAATCAATCATATACTATTTTTCAAATTTTACCACTTTTTTCCCTCTATCATCCATTTGTTGATTTTATAATCAAGGTTATTTTCATATAATACATGGCTAGACAACAAGCTAGTGTTCTAACAATGACTGTGAATAATGCCTAGGGTTTTCACTATTGAATTTTCATTTTTCTCAATTTTTTAATTTTTTTTTAACATTTTAAGAAATGATAACATAATTTAATTATGAAAAATTATGAATTGGTTGTTCATTTTCCTTTATAGCACTGAAATTAAGTAGAAAGCTAATTTTACTCATAGACATCGTCTTTTTGTGAGCCAATTTTCTAAAAATTAGCTTATGTAAAAATATGAATAAAAGTCTAAAATTATTATTCAAAATATTTATATAGCTTAATAATATTATATTTTATAATGTATGTACGATTTATGTAGTACTATGTAATCTTCAAAATTTCCTCTAAAAAGATTTGTAACTAATTTGAGAAACTCTGAATCTAGACTAATGGACTCTTGAATAATAATGTAGGACTCTAAAGTCATAATAATGGAATACAAAGATAGAACTATGCTGGTCCATTATGGATTAAGCTAATTATCTGAAATCTCTTTAGTTATTAAAACATAAGATTCTCACTACAACCAAACTATTTTAGTAAACTAAAAATAATGACCAATGATACTTGTAGATTATACTTAAACATCAGATGTTAGAGCCAAAATATTATAAAAAAATTAAAAATATATCCAAGAACATGATTTATTTTAGAAACTTTCATCTTATATCTTAGTCTCCTAATATCACATGTTTACTAAGGTTACTTTATTGAACATGTATATAAAAATAAATTGAGAAACATTAAAATAACCTTTATTATGAATGGATGGAGTTCAAGTGGTAGAAATGATTATATTTTCATTATTATATAAAATTTATATTTTAAATTCTTGTATCTAACATATTATTAGTGTTTGTTGAAGGCCTCCATGAATGGGCTTGATATTATAGTAATTGAGTGAATCATTGATGGAAGTGATTTGATAAATATTGATATGGTATAGGTCGATTGATCCAAGTATAAAATGTATTTTTATGGGAAACATATTCATATTTATATGAAAACTAGTAATACTTACCTAAAATTTATTGATTTAGTGTCCATGGTTCTCTTTAGATAACATGTATCACTTTCATGCTTTCTTTTTCATCCATTAATTCTTTGTGTATGTTGGTTATGTTTATAAAATCAACCTAGCATCCACACTCAAAATATACAAAACAATATTTTGTCAAATCATTTTTCTCTTTAAATATTTTTTCTAAAAATTCTAAAATTATGATTTCTTTTTCATCAATCAACCATCTATTCGTGTTTAATGATTTTCCTAGTTGGGTTGCAATTTGTTTTATTTGTAGATATATTGAATCAACTTACTTAGATTCACTCATGAGATATTTAAATTATATAAAATGATTTTTAAACATCTATCAATTAGTTATGCCTTTGGATGACTCTTATTTACATGGTTTCACAGGTTCTAATTTAGGTTTGGGCATCTCTAGAGCCAGACTCGTGAGCTCTAGAGTGAAATTGATGGACTCTAGAGCTAGACTGATAGAATTTGGATCTAGATTGGGATATTCAATAAAAAATTTAAAGTACTCTTTCAGTTCTTGTGTCTCTTCTTGTTAATTTATTTTATCATTGAGAAGGTTTGAAATTTTATTTTCTTGAAATATTTTGTGATGGTGAGTGGTGAACTAGTCAATGTTTTTCCTGAACATAATTGAGCATTAAAAAATTTAATAGAATTCATTTCCATATTTATTTCTTGTTTGGTTTATGAAAGATAAATATTGGGAGGATTAATCAATATTTATTGATGTGGAAACATTTTTTTATTGAATACATCATTATTTCTTTTCATTGTTCTCATCTTGCTAATAGTTATTCTTGAATAATTCTTACATAGTTCAGTAATTTTATATAAAGTTACATCACATTTTCCCATTATGTTTAATAAGTATTGATAAAAATAATCTAATCCTTGTAATAAAAATTATCTTATTGAGGTATTCATAAAACTCATATCCACATCTTCTATAAATAAAGAAGAATCTCTCTATATAATCTTCTATAATTTCATCTTCTTTTTGTTTTAAATAGAATAATTCATACTTTACCCTAAAATAGTTTTGATATATTTACAAAATTATATTTTCCATTTAATCCCATGTATTAATGGAATTTTTATAAAAACTCATTAACCACCTCATAGTTGATTCTTTAATTGTAAATGAAATAATTTCAATTTTTGACTATTTATTTGGTAGTCATAGGTTTGACATAATACTTTGAAATCAAATAAGAACTGATCAGGATCTTGTGTTGACATCCCCCTAAAATTAGGCAATATGGATGGGGATATTTTATTCATTGGATCAATATAATATTGGTTTAGTAAAATCAGGTAGGCAAAGGGTCTTTCTACTAGTTGATCTCTTTATCTACCCTAAACCTATTTTTTGGCCTCAATATATTTTAAATATTTAATCTCATGTTTAACTTGATTTTTCATGGGGTTATTATGAATATATATTCCCTATGAATATATTAATATATTCAAAAAAAATTATTTAATTTATTCTCATCTTATGGTTTATACCTTATTAACACATTGAATCTACCAACAATGGTGACAAAAATGATGGGTACCATCAATCCATTCATTTAATCAACTTTGCATAGTTGATGTTATATCAAATTAGGTCCAATGTCTAACTATAGTGTGTAATAAGTTAGAAAGGAAAAATACAAGTATGTTTAGGGGGATTTGTTAATCATTTATTTTAAATATCTAATATAAGTACTTGAATTGTAAATCTGATCTATAACTTGTGAAAGAATACACAATTGACGAATTAGAAACTATCCAATTTTATTGAAGGAAGCACATTTGTTTCATTATAAAAATCACACTTTGATAAAATTTAAAATGCTCTTTGCTCGTGAAGGAAAAAAGTTGATAATCAAACATTTTTGTTGATCAAAATAAAGCACACTTTAGTTCTAACTACAAAATTGAATTTTCTTGAAATGGAATTACTTTTAGAAATAAAAGATGGTAACAATGTTGTAAAAAATAAATTGAAAGTAAATACAAACACAAATAGAAAGAGACATGTATTTTATCAACTGACACTTATTAATATAAAGAATGAAATATTTAAACAACACAACATAAAATACCAAAAATATCATTCTTCAATGATTGAGTGGCCCTTACTCTTCCTTAGAATAGGATGTAGATCAACACTTAAATGTTCATGAGCATCAAATCTTCATTAGCTTCAAAATTTAATTACAATCTATAAATTATTAATAAACACTTAGTATAGCTCTTATTAACTCTAAATAACACTCTTTTAACTCTCATAATGAATAATAAGGTTGCATTTATAATATTACTTCTTTAAAAAAATTATTGTTGGAGAGTAACAACTTGATTTTCTAATCCAAACTAACTAACAACTCATATTATTATCCAAAAAAACTAATAAATTAATTTGGAACTCATGTACTAACCTTAAAAATCTAACAAATTAATTTATAAATAATTTATTATTGTATGCTAATAACTAAATAATAAGATAATGAATTTAGTTTCCTCCAATAACTTTGATGTGTATATTCATAGTTGAAGTGCTATAAATATATTACCTTATTTAGGAATACCTATCTATATAAATGCTTTATATAGATGTCTAAAAATAGGTATCAATCATCTTTGCTTGCATGTGTACATAGCTATAAACCTTTGTAGTTCTAATGTGTATTTTTAGAAGTTTTTATTTATAAAACATTATATATATATATATATATATATATATATATATATATATATATATATAGACACACACACACACACACACACACACACACACACACACACACACACACACACACACACACACACACACACACACACACATTACACTATAAAACATGGTTCAAAACATTTCTTCATGCCTCTTTAAACCTCCAAAAATTCAAAATTAGTTATGTGTAGCTTCAAACTCAATTTTGGAAAACATCAAAGCTTGGTTGATGTATTCCAAAACTAGACTAATGAACATTGTATCTAGATTGATAAACTTTGGAGATTCAACTATGCATGTAAAAATCCCACTAAAATGTTGATATTTTTTGCATACAAGCTCAAATCAAGACAATTATTTTTCTCAACTTTTTTACTCTTTTTTGAGTAATTTAAATTTGAAATAAGATTCACGATTAAATATATTTTTTATTTTATAAGTTAAAACCAATTTTTACAAGGACTTGAAAACCATAGTTCATAATAAAAAAAAGTAAAGACAAAACAAGAAGGAACTAGGGCTACATGGCATATCATATGCTAAGAGTCAACAACATTTCATCAAAATAAGAACCAAAAAACAATACTAAAACAAAAATACAACTATTATATTTATTTTTAGTGGATTTATTTCCTATTGCCATGTATCTTATTCACCACACTGCTACTTATCATACATCTAGCTTGAGTTCCATGGATACCTACCATGGTTCACCCATGTTCATCCAAGACTTTTTACTCTATCATCACTTTTAATTTCTTATAGATGGAACTCCTCAAGGTCATGGTGATAATGTCCATTCCTTTTCTATGTGGGGTTCCCTCTAGATTTCTTCTACTTCTTTCTACCATTTTTAGGCCCCATATCCCTCCCCTCAACCCATCCACTTATTGCTTGAAAATATTTCATTATTCCATTAGCAACACCATTTTTTAGACCATTTTATATATATTATCATAGAATATACTAACTTCTACCTATATCCCTCTAGACTTTGAGACAAGTCATCATCCCTCCTCCATACTTCTTCAAATTTTAATTCATAAATTTAAAATTTAGGGTTTTTGATACCCCAAGGGTACTAAAGGATTCTATTAACCTTCTTGCACACAATTTTATTTGGACAAGAAGAATCCTAGGATTTACTTTTATCCTTCTTCTTGATTTACTATGGGTGAATAGGGTTGGGGGGTGGGGGGGAGAAGCCTCATCCTTCCTACCCTTAGCTAAGCTATCCTTATCATAGTTCTTATCTTTATTTCTATCCACACTATCCATTTATTGGTTCCTCATGGAGGTGCCTCTTTTAATGACCAATAAAATTAGTATTTGATGGATTATGATTAGACATATTATTGATGAATATTTTTAATTTTTTATAGAGCCTATCAAATATGTCCTTACACCTTCACATACCAAAACATCAAATAAACAAACACAAAAATAGGTGACCTATTTTTAGTTGATACAAATGTGTTTTTATTACTTAGATGGTCATGCATAAATATTGTATCCATATTAATATCAATTGAATAACCTTGAATATTATTTACATGAGACTCTAAAGCTAGTGAGGATCTTTAGAGCTAAATTAATGGTGTTCCTAATTGGGTCTTTGAGAAGTTAAAACTTTTATATCTTCCTTGATGACTCATTTCAACCTTCATGTACAACATTTGACATATTTTTTCCAAGATAATGTCATAGAATAATAACAATATAGACTAAAATGAATTCTAAGTAATAGACTATATACATACATACATACATACATACATACATACATACATATATATAAACATATATACATATATATATATATACATATATATATGTGTATATATATATATATATGTATATATATATGTATATATATATATATATATATATATATATTATATATATATACACACACATATGTATATATCTGTGTGTGTGTGTGTCTATATATATATATAAAATAATAAGCACAAGTTATTCAACTACATATAAGTCTAATTTTATAACATGCTTTATGACATGTAAATTAGTGTTATTTGATTATATAATGATCCATTTTATGGACTCATCAGATGATACTCAAATTTACATAGTGAAATCTTTCCATGGAATGTTGCTCAACTTTTCTTAGTGTGATGTTTCAATAGACTTGAAATGTTTTACACACATTCTTCATAACAAATATTACAAAGGTATCCATTGAATTATGATTAAATATGGGTACCAATATAGCATTAATCAAATTACATGTGGAAATTGGAATCAAATACCTAACTTAAAACATTTGGGATACTCTAAAATGTTTAATTATTAGAGATGATAAATTTACTTGATAATGAAAATTATGCTCAATATTGAAAATTGTATACATTATATTAAGAAAACCCTTGATTCAATCAATATAAAATGTAAAAAAATGTTTTGAACTATTTTACATGTAAATATTTTTCTAAGAAACTTTTTTAAAATTAATCTCAATTGAAAGTACTTAAGCTAGTTAAAATATTAATTAAAAATATAATTATCCATGTGTCCTTAAAATATAGTATTTTGTTTTTGAAAATGTGAATTATTTGAGTTATTTTAGGATTATATTGTAGCCATATAAAATTTCCAAATTGGTGGTTTGAGTGTGGCTTGTGACACCCCATCCATAGGTGTTTTTTACATACTCTTACGACCCTTTTAGACACCTTTTTACTCATTGCAAGTCATCCATAACATTCTAAACAGTCATTCCACCTCAGATAGATAGTATTCGCTATGCCAATCCTATTTCCTTAGGTCCCAAGCCTATAGGATAAGAGCACCCCATTTGGATTATAACACCCCATAGGGAAGTGTCCCATTTTTAGTGGTGTTGTCCATTTACACTTTGAGCCCCAACAATCATTTTCATCCAATTTTTATCCTTAATTAGGTTAGATTATCATGAATACATATAACCTATGAACAATTTTTCCTTATAAAATCCAACTCAAAGATCATTTATAAATGGGGTGACTAAACATAAAAATTAAGAAAGAATACTAATAAAGGACTAAGGTAAACTTACTTATTATTTGTACATAGTCACCCAACATAGCTACAAACCTACTCAAATCCTCATACTAGTCCCTAACCATCTCAAAAACTATCAATTTGCTATTTTCATCTACATCACACTATTGCACAAAGCACACTAGATGGAAGAACTACATATGGCTTGATCCCTCTTTATAGTATTGGTATATAGGCAATATGCCCACACAATGGGTGTGGATTGCATGTTTAGTACATCTTTCACACCAACCCCCTCTTTCTAAAGTGACTCAAATGTCATTTTATCAAGCATGATGGAGGGTTAGATATTGAAGTAAAAATCAGCTCCATAGTGAGTAACATCAACAACCAACACTCAATTTTTCATTTTCATGCTCACACATGTAGAACAGAACTACCCAAAAAGTCTTAAGACTCTATGATCAGTTTAGACAATAATAGTGGGAATGAACAACAATGTTGGACACCAAAGTGTCCACTTTTTAGTGTTCCTATCTTTTCACCCAATGAAAGCTAGATTCTAGTTTTTGACACCTTCCCAATCCTACATAGCCATTTTTAACCTTTGTATCATCTATCTCAGTCTATTTTACAACTAAGTTATATTTATTCTTATTTATTATTATTTTTAGAAAGGTGAGAAAGATAAATAGTTACACAAATTAGGATTATATTTATTGATATATTCTATACTAATTTATTAATCCAGACCCTTAACTAAAATAGGAATAAAAATCCATTATTCCAAAATAAGTTAAATCATTTGGTGAACCTGAATTACTTTGTTTATGCATAAAACCCCTAAAAACCCTAGGGAAAATTCTTTGTCGATTTTAGTAGTACATTTCTAATTTTTATTGTATATATAAATGATAATTTCACATTTAATTTTTTAAAATTCACCATAGTAATTTTTAAAAAGTTCATTTCTTTCAAACCTAAGTAGAATATACTAGGTCCTTATGCCTTTTGAGGTATCACCTTACATGTTAGTAAGCTTCGTATCCTCTTTATTCATATTCTAGTTTGTTATTTTTAGGACTTTACATTTCCTTTATTAAATACTTTCCTTCCATCACATTTTTATTATTAAAACTTATTGCAAAAAATTCAATCCACTTTCACTTTTGTTTCCTACTTTAATAATGGTCCATTATACTAGATTTGATGAAATCGATAAGAGGGAACTTCAAGACCTTTTAACTAAAAATCCTGATATGCTAGATTATATTCTTCAAATAATAAAAGAAGTAAAAAAAAAGCAAACAATGGACAATGTTTTCAAAGCATATAACAACCAATTGAAAATAACACTATGGGCACAACTATGTATTAACAACCCCCTATATCATCCCAACCTTCCTTGTGGCACTACACTAGTGATAGCTTTAGGACTCTAGATAATTTGTAGCTACAATATTCACACCCAAGGTAGTATCATTGAGATCTCATGATTTTACATGTAGATCACATTTTTAGAGATATTTTTCTACTACCATATGGGTCCCTAATAGCCCCATAGTTGTATCCACTTCTCAGAGTTATAGGGAACCCCATAGTCAGTTTCCACTATAGATATTTGAGAGAACATATAGCATACAAAATTTTTAAAGTCATAGTCTTAGCCCTTCCATCATGATTCATGATAATGCATGATCCATATCCTTGATATAAAACACCATGATAGGGAGTCTCTTATGAGACTCATCAGTTAGTATCATTTCTTATCAATCTTTCTTATACATAATTTCTCAGCTTACTTGTATATAGTTTTTATCTTGTACATAGTTTCCTTATGATTAATTGTGCATATCTTATTTTAAAATACCAAAAATAATATAACATGTCAAAATATAAAAACATTTAAATAACTCAAAACACCATGATAGATTTACAATTTTATTGTTCTACAATTTTACTACCATGCTTTACAATTTTACTACCATGTTAGATTTATATTTTATTGTTCTATGACTATTATTTGTCAATTTTTCCACATTACCATGATTCACTTGATCTTCTTTGAGTGTGTTCAGTGACATCTAGATTCTTGATTTCTTCACTCTACCCATTGAGGGAACATCCTACTTTTACATTCAAGATATGCATTGACATATCTTCCCATGAAGGGTATATTCTACATGGCTACACCATCCAAGTTATGCCATTTCTACACCACACACTCTAGTTATCATGCTGATGGATATTACTTACTAGCTTACAGAGATTATTCTATTGATACTCACTAGTATATAACACTTATGTATTTATTAGCACCTACCAAGTCTTGTATTACATATTTTTCATACTTTCACTTCTTGTATTTTCATTATTTACATGCCTTCTTTTTTTTATTTGAGTAAGATAGATGTGATTGCATTCATCAATTCCTATTTTTTTACTTATGTGTGCCTTAGGACATTTTCTAATGTCCTTTATTTGTACTCTTGTATGTGCTTATGACCCTTATGCCAATCTTTCTCATTTACAATTATATGTGTATGTGAGAATTTGAACATGCCTTGTATGCTTGGTTTCATATTTTGAGTGACATATACCCATGTCCCTTATTTTATTGGCTCTTTGGCCTCTTTTGTATGCTTTTTGCTTCTTGCCTTGCATACTTGTTTTATTCTCAATTGTTTACAATGCCATGATCCACATCATGTACTATATTGCCTTCTTAGATGCCATAATGGACATCATACTCTATCCCCCCTTGAAAAATAATAATATTTCTAGTTTTAGTTTAGTATACTACACATGTTATTACATTATTACATCTATCTAGGCATACCCCTATTGATCTAACAATCTCCAATACAAACTATGTTATATATTGAGATATATTTTGGATTATCATTGCTATATCATGTATTTCATAGCATAACACACTTTTAGGGCAATTTATTTTTAGGGTAGTCTTCAATCCTACCTCAGAAGAGGGGGGAATAAATAGGGGTTATGTAACATAGATTAGATCCCTCTACTGGTCAAATAAATAGTTTTTAGAACACTTAGAATAGTAATGAAAATTCAAAACATGCAAAATAGAATAGAAAATTAAGGATGAACATAAAATAGTCATAAAAAATAGTAAAGGACATGAGAAACCAATTAGGTATACACCACTCTTGTTGGGGGATCAAACCAACAATAGATTACAATTGTGACAACAATAAACACGGAAATAAATCAGATAGATAAGTAACTGAAATGATAAATAGCACAGAACAAGATATACAAGAAAACACCCTGAAAACTTGTATTAAAACTCTTTACAATAGGAATACAATGAAGAAACTTCGTTCTTCCACACCTCTCTCAGATGCACACAAGATCTCTCACTAGATCTCTATTCCTCAAGAGCTCTCTCTCAAGTACACTCAAATCCAACAACCTGGATTGATGCAACTCTGTACTATCCTTCAAACATTCACAATGTTCTACTATTACAGTTCTACTCTCATTCTACATTCTAAGCTAAGAAGATCTCTCCTACATATATAAATAGGAAACTTGAGCATGCTCTTACAACAAATAGTTAAGCCTCTTCAACAAGGGCTCTAAAAATAATATTGCTAATAATAGAGACGTGAGCTTGAGACTACAACTCAAACTCATCATGCAAACACTCGCTTCTGTCCATGGAAATCACTTTCTGGACACACAGGTAACCGACGTTGGTTCCTACCTGCTCGCCTGTGACCGTCGTCGGCCGACCTTACTGCCGACGTCGGCGCCTCTGTAACTGCAACTGACCAACGTCGGTCACTCCTGACCGATGCTGGCATCTGTGTAGACCCAAACCTATTTAAGTCTGCTCCTTGGTGAAGCTTTTAGCTCCACACCCTAACAATCTCCCACTTGGAGATAAACCAACTGCACCAGTACCTGTACAGCAACATCTTCTAGCTCCTCCATCTTCAACTCAATCATGAAGACCAATAGAAGTTGAATGAAGATTCAACTTCTCCTTTGTAACCGGCTTTGTTAGCATATCAGTAGGATTCTTGTCTGTATGGATTTTCTCCAGCTTCAACTCACCATCTTCCAATACCTATCGTATGAAGTGGTACCTTAGCTGTATGTGCTTGGTTCTTGAGTGAAAAGCTGAGTTCTTAGGTAAATGGATTGCACTCTGACTGTCACTATACAATCTGCAACTCCCATGCTCCCTTCCAAGCTCTTCCATGAACCGTGTCATCCATATCATCTCCTTGCTAGCTTCTGTGGCTGCAATATACTCTGCTTCTGTAGTTGACAAGGCAACAACCTTCTGCAACTTAGATATCCAACTAACTGCCATTCCACCTACAGTAAAAACATAACCTATGGTGCTCCTCCTGCCATCCAAATCCCCTACCATATCTGAATCTACATAACCATGTAGAGAACTATCTGAACCTCCATAGCACAAATGCTTGCTGCTGGTTCCTCTCAGATATCGAAGGATCCATTGAACTGCTTTCCAATGTTCCTTACCTGGATTGGCCATATATTTGCTTACTACTCCCACTGCTTGGGCAATATTTGGTCTAGTACACACCATTGCATACATCAAACTCCCTACTGTAGAAGAATATGGAACCTTACTCATGTACTCTACCTCATCATGTGAATTGGGACATTGTTCTTTACTTAACTTAAAATGTCCAGCCATAGGTGTACTTACCAGTTTTGCATCCTGCATATTAATTGTTCACATAATCTTCTTGAGACAATATCAACCTGTGATTTTTCCTATCTCTCCTAATGCTCATGCCAAGGATCTTCTTCGCTGCTCCCAAATCCTTCATAGCAAATGTTTGAGCTAATTTTACCTTAAGCTCTGAGATATCCTGCATGTGAGACCCTGCAACCAGCATGTCATCTACATACACCAATAGAATAATATATCTACCATTATCAAATCTCTTAAAATACACACAATGGTCTGATTGACACCTACTATAGCCATGCTCAATCATAAACTTGTCAAATTTTAAGTACCATTGCCTTGGAGCTTGCTTGAGGCCATACAAGCTTTTCTTCAACCTGCACACAAAATTCTCCTTACCCTTGACCTCGAATCCTTCTGGCTATTCCATATAGATTTCCTCATCCAAATCTCCATGAAGAAATGTTGTCTTAACATCTAGCTACTCGAGATGCAAATCCTCAAAAGCAACCAAAGACAATACAACCCTTATTGAAGTCATTTTAACAACAGGAGAAAAAATCTCACCAAAGTCAATACCTGGCTTTTGTGCAAATCCTTTCACTACCAATCTGGCCTTATATCTCATCTGTCCATCCTCACTTTCCTTTAACCTATAGGTCCATCTGTTCTTCAGTGTTCTCGTACCAGTTGGCAATTCAACCAAATCCCATGTTTGGTTCTCTCTTAAGGACTCCATCTCCTCAACCATGCCACGCTCCCACTTACTCCTGGACTCCACCTGTAATGCTTCTTCAAAACTCTCTGGTTCTCCACCATCGGTTAGTAATAAATAATATAAGGAAGGAGAATATCTAATTGGAGGCTTACTTACCCTTTCAGACCTCCTGATGGGTGTCTTGGACTCGTTCTCAACAATCTATCCACCCAAATTTTCTGACAGTGACCGACCTCAGCCACTTGTAGACCTGTTACTGACAGACGCCGGTTCTTCCTGGCCGACGTCGGTGCCTGGTCTACCGACGTCGGTCTCTGTATGACCGACATCAGTTTCTGTACTGCCGACGCCGGTTCCTAACCTATCGACGTCGGTCTCTGTGTTTTCCTACAAGTGATTATTTCTTTTTCTCATGAGCTCATTTTGGACCATAACTTCATCCAATTCACTATTGCTCTGCCCAGATTGATCTAGCTTCCTTATCTAATCACTGTACATCACTCTTTCATTGAAAACAATATCACGACTCTTGATTACCTTGTTAGTTCCTAGATTCCAAAATATGAAACCAAAATCATCTGAGCCATAGCCTATAAACGTGCACCTCATAGACTTAGGATCAAGCTTCTTTCTATTTTCCTTATCTATGTGCACAAAGGCTTCACTACCAAAAACTTTGAGATATGAGAGATCTACATTTTTACCTGTCCATGCCTCTTCTGGAATTCCACCATCCAGAGCTGTAGAGGGTCCTCTGTTAATTAGGTACACTGCGGTGTCAACTGCTTCTGCCCAAAACTCTAAGGGCAACCCTGCATGCAATCTCATACATCTTGCACGCTCCATGATAGTTCTATTCATCCTTTCAGCAATACCATTCTGCTGAGGTGTCCTTGGAACCGTCCTTTGCCTATGGATTCCATGTGTATAACAATACAATTTGAACTTAAGATTACAGAACTCACTGCCATTATCAGATCTCGGGCACTTTAATCTTCTGCCTGTTTCATTCTCAACCATAGCTTTCCAAAACTTAAAAGTCTCAAAAACATCAGATTTCTTTTTAATACAGTAGATCCATACCTTTCTTGTGGCATCATCCATGAATGTAACATAGTACCGTGATCCGCCAATAGAGGCTACCTGAGCCGATCCCCACACGTCTGTGTGAACAAGCTACAACTTCTACCTTTTCTTAGTAGACCCAGTCTTGAGAAAACTAACCCTTTTCTATTTTCCAAATACACAATGCTCACAAAATTCTAGATCCATACTTTTCAAATCTGAAAGCATACCTTTAGACTTAAGAATTGACATCCCCTTCTCACTCATGTGGCCAAGCCTTGAGTGCCACAATTTACAATCCACATCTGAAGTAGATAAAACTGAAGGAGATTTGTTAGTAACACAATTACACAAATAGAGAGTACCTTCTCTCTTACCTCTGGCCATAACCAGTGCACCCTTGGTCACCTTCCAAGAATCTGCTGTGAGAGTTACTGTACAACCCTCATCACCTAGCTTACCTGCAGAAATCAAATTTCTCTTCAAACTAGGAACATGCATCACATATCTCAACACCCATGTGTTGCCATTCTGCATCTTCAGCTGCACTTTACCTTTGCCATTAATCTTACAAGGCTCATCATCCCCTAAGTACACTATTCCAAAATATCCATGGATATAGTCATTGAAATATTCTCTGTTAGGGGTAGCATGGAAAGATGCACTAGAATCTAATACCCAAGATTCTATGTTATTATGCAAAGAGAAAATTAAAGCATCTTGTGAAATACCTGCAACCTTGGCTTCTTCCTTTCCTTCGTGCTGATTGTCCTCCTTAGGCTTTGACCAGCAATCTCTGCTTATGTGCCCCATCTTTCCACAATTCCAGCATTGTGGCTTCCTGCCATTCCTGGATTTGGATCTTCCTCTCACCTTAGACTTAGATCTTGATCTCCTCTTGCTCTTTTCTTTTTGCCTTCCCCTGCTCTCAAAATTTAAAGCGTTCCTAGATGTCTCTTCTGTGCTTTTCCTGCGTATTTCCTCATTCAAGATAACACTAACAACATCCTCTACTTTCAAAATATTTGATGCAGATGCAGTATTAGAAACTGCCATTACTAAGCCATGCCAGCTTTCAGGCAAAGAACATAATATCAAAAGAGCTTTTATTTCATCTTCAAATACAATATTGACAGAACTTAACTGATTAACAATTCCATTGAAATCATTCAGATGAGTAGAAACAGATCCACCTTCATTCATATGCAAATTAAATAACTGCTTCATAAGATATACCTTATTTGAAGCTGAGGGTTTTTCATACATATTTGCTAACGTAGTCATCAACTCTACCATTGTTTTTGCCTGTGACAAATTAGATATCACAGTGGAGGCCAGACTCAGTCTTATAGACCCAAGAGCCTTTCTGTCAAGAACTTCCCATTCTTCATCCTCCATGTCCTTGGGCTTCTTTGCAATCCCACCTAACGGTAAGTAGAGATCTTTCTGATACAGATAGTCCTCTATCTGCATTCTCCAATGTTGGTAGTTCTTGCCATTAAACTTTTCCATTCTCAACTTACTTTCTTCTGCCATTGCTTCTCCCACTCAAACAGAAATCCCTGCAGAAACCCCTGTGAGCAACCTGTAATCCAAACACACTACACAGATCTGAACCACCTGTTAGTGAACCTGAGCTTTGATACCAATTATCAAGCTCTGAACCTGTAACCAAGGCTCTGATACCACTTGTTGGGATCAGCTTTTGAACCTACAACCTAGGCTCTGATACCACTTGTTGGGGGATCAAACCAATAATAGATTACAATTATGACAGCAATAAACACGGAAATAAATCAGATAGATAAGTAACTGAAATGATAAATAGCACAGAACAAGATATACAAGAAAACACCCTGAAAACTTGTATTAAAACTCTTTACAATAGGAATACAATGAAGAAACTTCGTTCTTCCACACCTCTCTCAGATGCACACAAGATCTCTCACTAGATCTCTATTCCTCAAGAGCTCTCTCTCAAGTACACTCAAATCCAACAACCTGGATTGACGCAACTCTGTACTGTCCTTCAAACATTCACAATGTTCTACTATTACAGTTCTACTCTCATTCTACATTCTAAGCTAAGAAGATCTTTCCTACATATAGAAATAGGAAACTTGAGCATGCTCTTACAACAAATAGTTAAGCCTCTTCAACAAGGGCTCTAAAAATAATATTGCTAATAATAGAGACGCGAGCTTGAGACTACAACTCAAACTCATCATGCAAACACTCGCTTCTGTCCATGGAAATCGCTTTCTAGACACACAGGTAACCGACGTCGGTTCCTGCCTGCTCGCCTGTGACAGTCGTCGGTCGACCTTACTGCCGACATCGGTGCCTCTGTAACTACAACTGACCGATGTCGGTCGCTCCTAACCGATGCCGGTATCTGTGTAGACCTGAACCTATTTAAGTCTGCTCCTTGGTGAAGCTTTTAGCTCCACACCCTAACAACCCTACAATAAAGTGTCCAATTTTTAGTGCTCCTATCCAAATAGCTGAAAACCTAGAACTTTTAGGAACAAATAGAAAGGTAAGGTCAATTATAATTTTGTCAGCTACATTCTAGTTCAAGTTAGGTAGTTTCAATACATTTATACTTAGATTATCTAGATATAGGGGGAAAATGTGTGGCATGATGGCTCTCACTTCTAGTTTTAGATTGGTAAGCTGGTACAACTTTCAAATTAGAATCTATGTTACAAACACCAATGATTGGGGATAATGTGCACAACATATTTGCCTTCTTTTTTTCTAGTTCATTATATTACCTAGGTAGTCTCACTAGTTGCTTACTTTATTACATCTACAAGTGTTTGGCATCATTTTGGAGTGGCTTTCATACAAGCTTAATCTCCACCTTTCAGAGTGGCCAAGATTGGCCTAGTTCTCAGTACAAATTAAACTATCCATGCCACATTATCATATCACACAACATTCATGGGCTTCATGAGCTATTTCATATGACACAAATTCATAGTGATATTAGTTCATAGTTAAAACTTAATGGGCAATGATGGATCTAAAGGAATAGCTGGCCTTTATATTCTCAAGCTACCTACTTAGAGGGATTGGACAATGTTCAAATATTGATTAACACACACATGATCACATAGCTTCACTACATAGTGGGTGATGATGGAGCCAAAGGGTCAGCCTTTGTATTCTTGATCCATCCTTAGGTAATTAAGTAATCAACTCTATTCAAGATATTAATCTTGGTACAACACAAATATAGCATCACTCAACATCACTCAAACATCACAACTAATTTTATATTGGTTCACATACTCAGTGAGGTGTATTCATTCCTTTATCTT